>VXBU01018423.1:1380337-1420487 GCA_013400315.1 Bombycilla garrulus | reverse complement strand
CCAAAAAAAAAGAGTTAAAGACATCCATCATTTTGTTTACCTGACTAAAAGACAGACACAAACACAGTGTTGAGAAAGAAAGCCAACACAGTTGAAAAAACTGGATTATTAAATTTCTGTAGTTCATTATCACTCTCAGTACAGCACCAAAATAGATTCCTTAATTTACAGTAATCTTGTTTCCTCAGTACCACACATCTATTAAAATCTTGTATAGCAAGAGTAACCATTTCTTCCCCAGCTTGCTTACACAATACATCTGTTCCATTGTGATCATCTTCTGATGGAAACAGAGAATGGAAATGACACAGATGAAAACTGGAATCTGCCTTTTTACATTATTTACACGTGAAGAGAAGAGCAATAGATTAATCACCTTCTGTTGAAAAGTATTTGGTCCACAAATCCATCTCCTTCTAGATGATACATTAGATGAATATAAATTCATTTTCCTTTAACATTGCAGATGAACTATACCAGCCACACAGAATACACAGTCCTTATATTAATGAAGTAATTTATCACTCTTGTGAAAAAAATGCAAACAAACCATAAATAAATGAGATGTGGGAAAAACAAACAAAACCTTATATGACTAAATACTGTGGCTCCAATGTTTTGAAACAGAACAGAAAAAATCTCAAGGCTTGGTACTGCTACTAGTTTTTATTAACTATGAGTGTTTCTGTCTGGACTATTCTTTCCCAATGCTGCAAAGACTAATTGTGTTCATTCAGTCACTTTTCCCCCCCAGTCAGTTTGTGCCTGAGATTAGAAAGATGTGAAATGCCATTGGGCTGAGTGCAGGAAAAGCATCTCAAAAAGATCACATTAAAAAGTGTTGCATTCATAACTTTGAACAAGGTGATGCCAAACTTCCAGGCAACCTAAAGTGTGGCCACAACTCAGCTTTAAGCCTTTTTGGGGGACTCTGGGGAATCTGGTTTTACAGTAACACAAACCCCAACTGTATAAAATACATCCATGCTATATTAACTGAAAGCTGCATTAGTTCAATACAGGTTAGATTTAATTTTTATTTACTTTTAAATTTTATTTTATAAAATTTGTATTTTCTTAACCACAAAATACTTGAAGAAATGTGTAATGAGAACAGAAAGTGCTTAAATTTCAAAGAATTCCCAAAATATGAAAAAGTAACTTTTATTGTAACAAAAGAAGACTGATAAAAAAGGGCAAAAGATGACTTACCAACAACCTCTTTCATACTATCTCATGAACAAGACTGACTGGCATCAGCTGTTAGTACTGGCCAATGAAAGAACAGGCATCTCAGTTTGGCAGAATACATGCAAATATACATGTGTTATCTTTATTAACTGCATCAGTATTTTAAACACTAAACTAAAATTCTGCCATCTGTCTAAGACATCTTTCACTCCCCCAGTCTGCACCAGCAGTCCAAGAAGGAACTTTATTTTTACGGAAACCTCCCTACAAACCCAAACAGAACTCACCATATTTTAATCAGTCAATGTAATTACCCCAAGCAATTAAGCAATAAAATGGGATATACACTTACTTTTCATTTCACATTATACAAATAGTGCTCCTTTCTTAAAGCCCACTTCCTAATACAGTTAATGTAGATTGTGTGCAGATGAACTCTGATATAAAAAAAATTAACTTCTAACAGACATTTTATTTCTCCATTACAGTCACCACCAAAGAGTAAGGAATTTTCATGACCAAGATTAGGTTTTTATTTATCCTATTTCCATCTGAATGGCTATAAAATGACTGATTAATTTACTAATCAATACCCGATCAATTGATTTTCCTCTGGCCCACAGCACTGATCATTTCAAGTCCAAATCCATTATTTACATTCACATAACAAAAGCAATACAATACTATTAATTATAGCTATTAATTATGAGTAACAGTGCACCTATGCAAGTGTATTGAAAACAAACATGATGAAGGTAAGTGTCAAACCATGACACAAACCAGCACAGTAAGACATAGGGAAAAAAGTCCAAGCACAACAAGACAGGGTTAGGTTAACTTCTAAAGCCTTTACTCTTTGAGAAAATACAGCTGACTAAGAAAATTTCAGCTAACAGTTTTAATAAAAAGGCCAGAAAAGCTGTCCGAATGAGAAAATAAGTACTTGTTTCAAAAAATAGTTTGAATAGGCAGAGTTTGAAATATGCATTGAAATAAACTAATTTTACTGGCAGCTTTTCTTAACACGGAACCAAATCACCACACCACCAGGGCAGTGAAGCAATATATTACTGGTTCTTTTGGTTTCAGACGTTAGCATAAACAAAATAAAGAGCGTTTCATCTCTAAGTTCTGTTCTTCAGTCAGACACCACGAAGTGAAATACAAATCCTTCCTATAAAACAACAGAAACATTTCTCTCCACTCTTACAGAGGCTAATCTATTAAAAAGGCAATTCCTATTCCCTGTCCTCCTGAGTTGCCACTGCACTTATGTATAGAGTTAGATGAGTTCACCCATCTTGACATCATAAACAATCTACAAGTTACTCTGTGTCCAAAAATTCAGACCAAAGGCATTTTAAAATCTAAATGATTAAAAAAATCTGACACATCAAAAGATGACCAAGATCTTCAGCAATTGGATCAAGAAGCTACTGCTCACAAACTACCCTTCACAGTCTATGTTATCATTGAAAACAACTGAGAAGAGTGCATGCAACTCCAGAATCTTTTCCACAGGCATAGTTTCATCAGGACAGAAAATTATGTTTATGCTAAGGCACCTGTAAAAGATAAAATAGGGATGGAATGGAAGAAGCCACTAGGGAAAAAGCTAGAAAATAACAAGTGAGGACTAGAATAATGAATAAAAGTGTAAGTCATTCTCAATTACAGTGTACAAAGAAACAAACAACTGGGTAGTGTTTCCTTGATTTTTTCAAGCCATCAGTCCCTCCATTAATATACATGCATCCACACAGTGTCTCCATATCCTTACAGAACTTTAAATCGGAGGATTACTCATGTACTGCTCACGTCTCCTCTCATTGGTATAACCTAGTCATTCCAGTATGCCTCCAAAAACACTTTTTAATAAATAATACATAAGCAATCAGCCCAGAGCATATTTTTTCCTCCAGCTAGTGACAGAGAATAGGAGTATTTTATGGGGTTCTTATGCACTAACAAATTATTTGTGTACCAAAGATTTATTGATCTTACCTTATGCATTACTAGAATGAAAATCATATAATTCTAAACCCTTCTTTTGCAGTAAATTGGAGAACTAACACTACTGTACTATACGGTTCTATCTCTGCTTGGACAGATTGTTGTCTAACAATTCCTGCTTACATGGAGGGATGAAACAATTCATTGAAGAATAGGTTATGTTCTGGTTATATAATGAAGATTAATTGAAAGAACTTGTTCTCTTTCTAGTACTTTTCCATCTAAAAGTAAGAAATCTGAAGTTGACTGTGAATCATGTACAGGGATAAGAGTAAAAAAACCCAAAAAACATTCATAAAAGCCATGTAAACCCTGGAACAGCTATTAGTCACTTTTTAAAAAAAGTTATTATTGCTCCTGCAAATATTAAAATGAAGATTGAATGTCTTAAACTACAATTTGTTTAAATGATAAACTAAGTACATGCCTAATTACACACATAAACAAGAGAAGGCAGGTTGTCAAAAATGAGAAGTAACAAAATATCTTTTGGGAATTTTGAAGAACTCCTTTAAGAATTGATTGACAAAATGTTTTTTCCTAGACTATGTGCCATTCAAGCAGTTAACAGAAATTGAAGGTGTTTTGTCTTAGCAGCCAAACTGACATTAAGAAGACACCCTTCTTCAAAGGCTGCATTTCCATCTCACAGAACAGCTGAGGCTGGAAGGGAACTCTTGCGGCCTTGTCTAAGAGCCCTGCTCAAATCAGGCCACCCGGCACAGGTGGCCCAGGACCACATCCAGATGGATTTTGACTATCTCCAAGGGCAGACACCCCATCTGTGGATTTCATTATCTGAATAGACTGTCTGTAATATCCATTATCCAGCTCATTGACAGTAAGCTGAAAGTAAAATAAAGAAATTTTTTGCTCCAATAATACTATCTGTCAGTCAGCAGAAATAGTTTTCAGGTAATATATTCTTTGAGTAGACTACTTCAGCTAGGAAATATTTTTGCAAGTTTTAAATTCTGAAGAATTGCTAAGTGTTCCTCAGGCATAAAGGTAAGAATATCATATTCATCCATTAGATATAAAACCATGAAAGACTATAGGTACTGCTCATAGGTATTGCTAGGTGTGCTACAGGACCCAAAGACCCATTTGTAACAAACCAGTTTGTCACTGCTGAAGCACAACCCCTGATTGAAACACATATCCTTGTCCTTGATGGCACAGAAAACTCAGTGTGAAAAAGAAACAGCACTGCTACTCAAGAGTGAATAAGCTGAGAAGTAGTGTGTTGTAGCAGTTCATTTGTACATTCCCCTTAACCTCCTGCATATCCCCTTTCTTCTTTATTTCCCTTCTCTTTTATAATATTCTATATTATTTTATTTTTGGAAACATAAGTGGAAGTCCTAGTATGACATCTAGTAACCATGCAGACACTTTGCCCCATAGGCTACACCCAGTAACATATTTTTGTAAACTGGTCTTGGTTTCAAACAGATTCTCTGTAAATATAAGAAATGTTTCACTATTCAGAAGAAAAAAATGTCAATAGATTAAGGGACTGAACGAAGTCTTTCATCTGCTGGGTTAAATGAAGAACATACATTTAATTCCTAGAAAGGATTGCATGGGATATACCAAAGTTAGTCCTCATTTTCTAACCATCTTTTATCTACCAACGTACACAAACACACAAATTTTAAATATTAGAATCAATTTGGGGTCTTCCTTGTGCATTTATTTTAATTAAGTCCTCAGACCATTATATTCCTGTTGTACAATGACTAGGTAATATGAATGTGGTTCCCTTTTCCTATGCCTCATAAAATCAGGAAAAAGTAATGAAATTCCTAGTTATTGATAGCTATTAGTTCATACACACACCACCCAGTATCTAACAGAGTACTGTAGAAAAACACCTGCAAAATACAAGTATACAATTGAGTGTCATTATTTAAATGTAAAGTAGACTTTAAAGTAAACTCTACTGTCAATATTTGAATGCTTTTGTAACTGACCTTCAAGTTATTTTTATTGTATATTTATTGTAAAAGTAGCTGTTTGTGTACAAATGAAACATCATAGTAGCTCAAGCTCATTACTAGTGGTTAGAACTTTGGCTAAAGGCACAGTTTTTCATCTTTAAAATGAATGTATAAAATGATTATGTTTCCAAGGCAGATAAAGGAAAGATTCAGTCAAGGTGACAATTACCATCTGGCTAGCTGCAGTCATTATGATGCTCCCAATTAAATGCACATGCAATATTATAACAAATGTTATTAGAATTACAGTTAACGTTTACATTGAATATCACAATATTTGTATATTGCTAGTACATTACCTTGTATATTACTATCAATTACTTTGTATATTATTAAAGTTATATGTATATGACTGTTTACTTTGAAGTGTGAAAAAACGAAAGACAAAAATAATGAAAAAAACAGTGTCAAACCCTCCTGTGAATTTAGTTCCTTACTAAAGGAACTTCTTCATACATGCATGCTGCCATTTACACTCTTGTCTTTCTTCCACACCCTCGTCACCCCATTTTGGGGACTGACTACTTATCTGAGAGCTTGCTGGGAATAAAAATATGGACAGAATCAAAGTAAGAACAAACATAAAATCAGTTTAGACTTTCACTCTTGTAAGTACATAACAAGTTATGAGTTGCAGAGGGGTAGAGAACACTACCCATCAAGATGAATACAGAACCAGCCATACCTTAAAAACTGTTGAAGACAGCAAGAGTATAATATCTGAACTCTGTATTATTCCTACAAATACATTTATAAAACTATGAGAAAACCAAGAACAGTGTACTATTTAGTTCTTTTTATAAGAATTAAATCTTGCGAAATTTAATTTTCAAGTTACTGAAATTCAAAGAAATACAGTTACTTAAAAACATGTCTGACTAAACATATTTAGAAAACTGTTTCAAAACAAACTTGTGAAATTTAATCTTTTGATTTCTACAGAACTATTTTACCCTCTAAACAAAACCAGACATAAGCAGAATTTTTGCTCCTGAATTCAACGGGAGCAAAAAAAGGTACCACAAAAAAAAAATCAACATCCAACTCCAATGAGAACAATGTTTTACTTAAAAGACAGCATTAAAACACTATTACCTCCAGCAAGGATCTTCTCCTCCAAATCATTCATTTGTTTCTTGTAAGCCTTTAAAGCAGCTTCTTTGAATGATGGTCGTATCCTTTTCTTCTTTGGAATTTCAACAACTTCAGTAATCTCTGGGACATTCTGATTTTCATCCTCCCTTATTACTACTTCAGGAGCCATGTCACTTTCAACTTCCAAGATCTCTTCACTGATCACACTGTCAAACTGTGCATCATATTGTTCCTCTGGTAGCATTGCATATGGAGTTTCATACAAAGACTGGTCCAGTTCATACTCTTGGACCTGCTCACTAGTTTCACTGCTGTTAGTTCTATTTTCTAGTTTAGCAAGGACTTGTTCCATTACTTCTACATAGTCAGTTTCGTTCTCACCAGATGGTTCAACTAATTCTTCCTCATACTCTGCTTTGTAACAATAAGGCTCAGCATAAACATCAGAATCAAGAGTTGTACTTGATTCATTTGCAGTAGACTGAGATAATGTTCTAAACCGTCCCATAAAAGATGATCCACTGTCTTCATACCCACTTAAACTTTGTGTACTTTTATTCCAGACTACTTCTAAAGCTGACTTTGCACGCTGAAGCGTAGATCCAAATTTAGGAAAGCTGAAAGTCTTATCAGAAAGATCTATGCTTAATCGGCTGTGCCATGATTTAGGGGCGGTTTCCTCTGAGTCGTCACTTGGTAGTTCACTTTGACTCCGGTACATCATAGGCAACCTGTTTTGATTCTGATAAGAGGAGATAGAATTTGTTTCCTGATAATCATCATATTGACCAGTCCACTGACTTTGTGTTTCGCTGTCAAGGCCTGGACACGATGGGGAAGTACCATCTAGAGTGAAATCATAGCTTTCAGTATCATATTGAAGGTCAGAACTTTGGCCCTTTCCAAAATCTGTCTGTTGGTCTGAAGGGCTGCTCATATCATACACAAAAACTTCCTGTGTGGATGAGTCTAGGCCCAAATCTCCCCCTTGTTCCAACTGATTCCAGTTTTTCCATGGGGAAAGATCATCCTGTAAAGAAAGCTGACTATCATCATAATGGTTTATATCTCCAGATACACAGATTATTCCATTGCTTACTCCACCATCAACAGTTTCTATGTTCCCTGCTTCATTTTGCTCTGGATACTGTTGCATGTCTTGGGCAAAAGTCTGTTCCTGGGAACCCCCATACCAGTTCAGAGAATCATCTTGCCTTCGCTGCCAAAGTTCTCGATCAGAGGAAGACAACAATGAACTGCCATTTGTTCTGCTAAAATACTGGTTTTCTGAAAAATCCTCAGAGTAAGACTGACACAGTTTTGAGAAGTCTGATTCTGATCGGCTAAGCTTTGGTGTTGCCAAGTTATTCTGTAAATGCCATAAAGGAGTCACATCTGAATAATAGGTCTTTGATTGTTTTTCCATAGTGTCAAATTCTGGCGACTGATTGTCATAACTTCTTCTGTGTGAAAAGGTGCTATTGTCAGCAGTTCTGTCAAGGTCTTTAGTGTTTGGGGACTCACTAGTCCCCTTTGTAATGCTCGTTTTTATCTGAAGTGCCGATTTAGATATTTTTGCATAACTGTTCTTATTTATATCTGATTCCAAGTCCTTATCACTGTCAGGTGACTCCCAGTCATGCATTTTAGATTTTGTCTCCACGGTTAAAAGTTTCATATCCATGCTTTCATATGTCTGAGAAGAAGGCAGTCCTCTTTCTTTTTTATCTTTTATTTCATAGGAAAATATATCTGTGGAAATTCCAATGCCAGTTCCTTTAAGTTTATAAGACTTTTTTAAAATCAAATCTCTCTGTTGTGATGACTCAAAGTAAACAAGAATGGGTCTTGGCTTTGCATTTGGACAGTCTCTTTGCTGCCCAAGCCTTTGGGCAAACTCAATTTTAAGAGTGCTTTGTGCCTCTGAGAATCCCATTTTTTCCATTAATATTTTGTAAACTATGCTTTCAGCTTTTTCAAGCCGCTCTTCAGGCACATTAAGAAACCGAAGACTTGCTTTGTTTCCTGGATGGCCTATCTGCTTAATGTAGTCATGTATGTCCCGAGTTTCTCTTCTGGACTGTACAAATCCAGTTCGCAATTGCTCAATTTCATTTTGAACAACTTCTACACTACTAGAAATTTCATCAATTGATTGTTTCAAAGCATTAACATGCCCTCTTAATTCAGAGAGTTCTGTTTCAATTTGACTTATTCCCTGAAGCTCTTTAAAGATCATTTCCATAACATCGTGGGTTTGGCTTATACAACCTGTCGAACTAAAGCCAGGTTCAAGAGTATTTGATTTCTGGTGACGGCCAGTTCTGTCCAGAGATTTACTTCTTAATCCCCATGTTTTCCTCCACGAACTTAGCTCTGAGTCTGATGAGACACATTCTTGGCTCTTTTTCCATTTCCTTAGTTTTCGTAAGGCTCCCAGCTTCAGTGTGTGTAAAGTGCGCTCTCCATCTGAACTTCCATCAGAGGCTGCGAGGCTGCTCAAGCTTTTCCTGTTGCGTCTCACAGGCATTGTGTGGGATAAGTACTCGTTCTTCTTGCTATTAGTTTTTACTTCACTTAACAACTCAGAACATGAGCTATCATTTGAAGACAGGTCTTGAACTAT
The DNA here is from genome assembly GCA_013400315.1 of Bombycilla garrulus. Classification (NCBI taxonomy): domain Eukaryota; kingdom Metazoa; phylum Chordata; class Aves; order Passeriformes; family Bombycillidae; genus Bombycilla; species Bombycilla garrulus. The sequence continues at coordinate 1,411,559 of VXBU01018423.1, read as the reverse complement.
ATCTTCGTTATTAGTGTTTGCTACAAAAATATGCCTTTGCAGTCCATTGGCAATAGCAACTCTGTAACTGAATGTTGGAGAAAGTGAAAATTCTCTATTGCTTTCCTCTTCTTCAGTTGATAAGTTTCGAGCAGATGGGCACTTGGCAATCTTTTTAACGGTGCTTTTTAAAGTATTTGAAAATTTTGGATTTTTTGTTTGTCCAATATGAGTTAAGTCTTGTTCCTTTTTGCTATGACAACTCTCTTTCCTTTTTGTACTATTTCCCAATTTCTTTGTAAACATTCCTTTGCAAATCTTATATATATAAGATGAGATCAGGCTCTTGAAGAAGGCAGAAACCATGGAGTGTAATTTATTTTAAGCTGTTTCCATAAAATAGAATTTTTGATCCAGAGAAGTGTTTGTATCTCCAAAAGGATCATTGGCAAATGTTTCAATGGAGACTATAGCCGTAAAAACTACTGATGTTCTAGAATAACGTGACAGAAAAATTAGAAAAAAAAAAAATCACACATTTGCTTGTTCGAAGCAAAATCCTGAAGAGGTTTTGTATGCCTTGCAAAATCTCACTCTGTTGCACATGGCTTCTTGAAGTGTCTAAAAAGGAGGGAATGACATTACAAGGGCTGCCAAGCAAATTATCATTCAATAATAGAGATGATGTTTAATAACTGAAACTGAAAACAGTTCTAGGTAATATTATTAACAACAACTAATAAGTTATTTATTCATCCAGTTTAATTCTCTGACTTTAACAGGGATACTCAGTTTAAATGCACTCTGCTTTCTTTCAGAGCACTGACATTTCAATTTAGATCTACATGATATATGGCAGTGATCAAAAAAACTGACAGGGTAGCAAATGGTTACTAGCTAGTAAAACAGAAGTAGAAAGCTCTCTCTTGCTTTATCTTTTGGAATAAGATAGGATTCAGATACAAGTGAGTATTGTATCCATGAAGTGCTGTTCTATCTTGAGATTATGTGCATGAGTACGGTTTGTGAAATAGTTGCTTTGATACCAGACTTTAACACACTATGATACGCCAGGACACAAAAGTGGGCTTATCTTCTTCTTTTCTCTTCTTTAAGAAGTAAAAAGAAAATAACTCATAGAACATAACAGAAAATAATGACAACTAATGGAAATTCTCATCCAGGTTTTTAAATTTGACATCCTTCTGGTAACAGAAAAAAACCAAAACAAAACAAAAATCCAAACCTACACAAAACATGGTTTACAAGTTGCAGGACATTAACAGGAAAGCTGTTTGATCTAAAAGAAGTCTAAAGCTTCCATGAGGTATCTGGAAGTTTCTATTACATAGAACAAAAGCTTGTATTCCATAGAAGTGTAGTCTATACATTTTAAGCATGTCAATATATTCTTCTATACAGCATATCATTCACCTCCCAGTTTCATAGCTGCGGAATGAAAACAAGGTAACCAGCTCAGAAAATCCAGCTCTGAAAATCCATCTAAGAAGTTCTTATAATAGTCATTTTGGTTTCTAAAGGAGCGAAAAATTCTTTGGCAGAATAAGAAGTCTGTCTAGATACAGGGTATATAAAGGGTTAAATATTGCTCTGTGGTATCTTAACAGGAGTAGGGAATATGAATTGTCCTTGTCTGCAAACAGCCTGGCACTGTGTGAAACATCATGGTCCACAGACACACCTCAAGTCCTTGCATTTGTCTGCATTGACCTTAGTATTATACTATATATATTTATTCATCACATATATACACACATAATGGTAAATAATAAACACTAATTCCTGATAAATATGCAGCAGAAAACTGCATAGAGCACAGGCAAACCTGCTAAAAGCCTGGTTGGCTTCTGCAATCTTGAAACAGAAGATGTACACAGACTCATTTCTTTGCCAGTTATAAAACAATTGGGATGCAGAGTGGGAAGAATATAAAACATTCTTCACTCTTCCCAAATTGGCTATTTATTATTTTATAAAGGTGAAATATCTGTGGGACACAAATCACATTTTTAACACATATCTATCAGCTTAGTCCTTACCACTTTTTTTCTTATAGGCTTATGCCTAAAGTATCAAGAGTGAATTAAGAGCAAGCAATATTTGGAAGCAAAAGAATGCTCAATGAGACTGCATGCAGTTTTCAAGGAATGCAAATGACACCTCTCTGAATACTGAGAAGTTTCCACTAGAGCCAAGGCTTCCTTGTTTTCACATATTATTAGCAGAGAAAGGAAACACCTTGGGACAATTTTCTATGTCAAAGGCATGTTTCTGGATGTAGAAACACTTGTTAACCATTCAGCTCTTACACTAAATGCTTGTAACTATTTATTGAACAAGATTTGAAGTGTGATTGCCTACCCCCTCTGCCCACATAGCCACAGATTTTTAAATACCCTCTTATATAAACTTCACTTTGATGATTTGGACATTCTTCAAATGACTTCAAATCAAGAATGCATAAACAAGCCAGGAGGCTTGTTTCCTGTCTCAGTCTAAAAAGCATCAAGAAATAATGAAATTATCACTGAAATTTGGAACATTTCCACTCACTTTGAATAAGGCTTAATGCTTCCCTCTAGAAGAATCTTGATTTCATAGCAAGCCACACACACACATATATGTGTGAGTGTTTTATCCAGGGTCTAACCAATGCTTTTTACCAGAGATAACTGAAAGTATTACAAATAGCTGTACATTCAGCACTGAATTTATTTAAACTCAGTTTCTGACAACACCATAGTGAATTAAAATCTGTACTATTACAAACACAGGGAGATCTGCTAAATGGAGCAGACTTATGTTCTCTCATGCGAGTTCTATTCCATCTCAGCTGTATTAGTCATATGATCTGTTAATCAGTTTACAGCCTACCATTGCTCTATTAAAAACTCATTTTCTACAACAGTAGGTCTACATATGGAATCAAGTTTGAGTCATTACAGGTCTCATCCATTTCTTTCTGCAAAGATTTGCATAGGTTGTTCTTAACATTTTGAATCAATGTAAGGTTAGAACTTGTAAGATAAGGAACAGTCTTTCAAGAAGTACGTAGAACTAAGTCAATTATTTGCATGAGCTGCATTTGGACACTTTGTTTTATCCAGGTCTTATTGAATGAAATGTTTATTGAATGAAACCAATTTTTATGATGAAATTCAACATCACTGGGTTAACCCATTCCAAGCATAAGGAATCACATTGAAATGTTACAGCATTGAGGAATGGACATTATGCTAGATGGTAATAGAGCAGGAAACTGGAAAGTGTTATGGATTTGTGAGACTAGAACTAAAATAAATTCTTAATGAGATCTTTCTATCGAGAAGGGGCAGACTGACACTTCCATCAACTTTTGACTTACAGCAAGTCTGAAAACAGTTCTGTTGATCAGCTTAATGGTGAACAGATAATGTGGACTGGTTTCAAGCATATTCAACTGGATTTGTTGATAACAAAGCATTATCAAAATAAAAATGCCAGTGGGAAGCAACACTTATAAAGGATCTTATTCCAAGTCTAAAACTAATGTGTCAGGCAAAAGGAGGGAGGAGTGGGCCGAGTTAAAAATGACAGCTTTTTAAATAATGCAAACAGAGTATTTTAGTTACATATCTGAACACCAGCCTGCCATTTAAAAAAATCATTTTAACAAATCCAGCCCTTCAGTTTTGTAAAAAAGAAAATTGAATCATCTTAAAAATAAAATTTCAGTATTTAAATAGAATAGCTGATCTGTTCAGACCCCAGTAAATGAAGCTGCAGAGCAGCAGCTCTCTCCAGTAAGAGGTAGCTTTTTGGATGCAGACTGTCCTCTTATAAAGCAGGCAGAACCATAGCCTTGGCTTAACCTTCACACTATTAATCAACTACAAGGGGTCTGTGTGTATTGAAAGGGGGCAGGCAAGGAGATGAGACTGAAGTGTAGTTTCTCTCTCTAAAATACCCTATGACAGTTCATGTTCACAACACCAAGATGGTAGAGGAACCAAAACAAAACCAAGAAGTCCTCATTTGCAGCAATACCACTCTGTATTACTGCCAAAATAGTCACTAGAGTCTATAGACAAAACCATATTTTCGTGATGTGCAAAATACTCCACAGAAATTAAATTATCAAAAGTAACAAATAAAATGTGTGAACAGTCTACCCTGCATCTGCAGAAACTGAGGCTAAGAGAGGTTCTCTTACGTTAGAGAGGAACATAAGGAATCAAGAACAGAATTCAGATATACAGATTTATTAATTATGGTCTTTTACTAGTCTCATGCTTGCCTGGGAATAAGGTTATCTCGACACAAGTGTACTTGCCCTCAGCTCAGGTGCGCTGAGTGAAACCTATGCTCCCTTTCTTTTGACAAGCATTACAGTGTACACTCCACATTGCTTCATTAATTTACTATACAGGAGCATTATACTGACAATCATCTCAGATGACCTAATTCAGAAGAACTTAATTTAGAGCACTTATATGCTTCGTTATACTCTTCCTAAATTCTCCTTGTAGTCTTAACTACTGACATTTTTAATCTTTGTAATTTGTGAATCTCTTAAGGTGAAGTGACACTTATCTTAACACTGCATATGCTATGTGGATGACCTGCCCAAAGACCCTGGCTAAGGCAGAGATGAGAGCAATGCAGAGACCTGTTTCCTCTTTTGGGTAATTATTCTTTGTTTCAAGACTTCCTCAGGTTTTCATATCAGCAGACTTTTGCCTATCCCTTCAGCCCCTCCAAAATTCACAAGAGCACAGAGTGCTATCAAGCACTCCCAACACCAAAGTGCTATCTATCTCCCTTTGGCTAAATTCCTCAAAATTATTTGGAAAGTTATCTATATCTGCTTATTCACCTGGTGGTATCTCTGCATGGATCCCGCTATTTATGCATATCTGACCACCCTCTCTACTTAGGAGAATGTAAAAAGTAAAACTCAACACCAAACTCCTGATTCAAACCCCAGTCTTAAGAGCCTACAATCTGCTTATTTTTTAACCCACAAGGCCTACTGCTGTCCTGAGGAGGTTGCACAGATATTCCTGGGGTACATTACAGAATCCAGTCTAAAAATTTAGCAGTCATATTGCAAGACTGGTCATTCATAGCTGTTACATATCTCTTCTGTCAGCATACAACTTAATCGAGTTCAAAGAAAACAGATGGAAACAGCACATTCTTAAACCTGACTGGCTCATTGTGATTTAGAACATCTAACCCAGAAATCATATACAGAACTTTGTGCATTAGTGAATTAACTCAGTAGTTAAACAGTTGCAATTAAATTACTTTGTAATGTATAGAAGCACATCGTCATTGGATTAGCCTAGAAGAAAATGCAAATTCCCAGCAAGCTAGGATGAGTAATTTTTCTGGAGAGAAAAGTCATCTTCCAGTTTCCCTACTACTATGACCACTATGGAAAAAGAGAAGATTATTTTTGTTCAGCAAATGCCTTTTTTTTTTTTTTTGCAATTACTCTTAAAGATGAAAAAATTGAAGAAAATGCCACTATTTTACTTGCAGAACTACTTTTTTACTTACACTATTCTCTACGCCTTTGTATTTGTAATATTTGCATTTTTCTCTACGAAGTTTTGTTAAGGCAACTGAGGCTATTGCAACTCTATTTATGAACTATTAATAGATTGTGGAATGCATTTAGAACACTGTTTCTTTAGAAACAAATGCATAGTCTGGTATTTACATTACAAACATAAAAACTTGTATTTGAAGCAACTGTTCTTAAGGGTCAATGGCTTTGACCAGACTAAAAACAAAGGAAGAGATGTGTCAAATACAGTAGATTAAATACTGAGATGTAAAAAGCTATAAAACAGATTCTGAAGATAAAATGTGGCCCATCTGGACAGTAGTAGATAACGTAGGTCAGTTACATGTGCACACAAGAATAAGAGACTACAGATGCTTTGGAAATCAGGTTTGATACTATTCGACTAAATGTACTGACTTCTTTCTCTTTAGTGCTTCTATTTATATCTTTGACTTTTTCAACTAAAAAAAAAATACACTGTAGTGTATAAACAAGGTGGTAATAATGACCTTTTCCCTCTCTTACAGCTGAATATATATGTTGTCCTATATAAAAACCTGGTTTTAGTCAATCCTCAGCTCAAAAACTGCTAATATTGAGACAGCTTCACCAAATATTCCATTTCTATTTAAATGCAGACTACAAAAGAAATGGAAAACATGAGGAGGGAAAAGTTATTTGCTGACAATATGGAGATTACTGTATTACTAAATCAGTACCAGACATATTAGCTCTAGTTAGACTATTACTTGCTTGCTTATTATGTCAGATTACCATAAAAAAAGAGCTGCTATATGATAATCAGTGCCTATTAAAAAACCAGAAAGTATCACCATACATTTTGACTTAATCTCAGTTCTGTCCCTACTTTGCCTGTGTTTTAATAGAGGGTCTTTTAAACATTACATCATGGGAACCCAAGTGATTTAAATTACACTGAGGCATAACATAGAGGAAGAGACTGTATTTACAGCATACTGAGTGTATTCAAAGTTTCTTTTAATACTAACATTTCAAAAATTTCTGCAACTTTTCAGGATAGTAGTTCTGCCAGAAAATATAATTATAAAAACCAAACAAAAAACCCCCTCCATTTTCTTTCCGGTAAGAAATTTGATCCTCCAACTGTACTGGCCTGAGCCTTGGGATGGGCAACACACTGCACTGATTTAAATCTCTCTTGGACAGATCTTAGCATGAACTCTGTGACCACGTGTGCACTATATCCCTCTACGACTTTGATTTTTTTCCTTTTTTTATGGTTTGGGGGCCTTTTTTAACTACTTATAGAAATTCTTAGTGAAATGTTTAAGTAAGAGAACAACTTTATATGGGCAAGGTAAGCCCTCTGTATTCCATTCCTCTGCACACAGAGATTTTACATATTTTCTAAAATCTACTAAACTAATAGTTACATCAAACTTTTTTAGAACAAAAAATTATGAAAAGTTTTGGATGAAGCAGTGTTTCATTTGATAAATGGTAGCAATCACCTATGATATTTGTATTTGAAAAATACCACAAGCACAAACGACTACAAGTACTTGTGACAACAACATACACGAGGATGAGTAGGCACAAACAGATAGAATCCAGGCTTAACACCTAAAATGACATTCACTGATAACGATGGTAGATACTACACATGTTTCTAAATTTGCTGCAAAAATTTGATTACAAAAAAACCCATCTGCTGTCTTTGCTTCAATATACTGACAACTGTGACACTCAGATTTGTACCTGAAAGAAAGAAGCTCTGCTACCAACCTAAGTGAATGACATAAATGAGTGAATGACATAAATGAGAAAAACAAAACCAGGGTAACAACCTTCTTAGGTGCCAAGGAATTTTTATACTTCAAAGCTGTAACTGCTTCACAAGGCAGAAGCTATTACACTACATTCTTCCTGGATTTTCACAACACTACAGTTAAAGGAAAACTTGCAATTTTCAGTCCTCATTGATGCTTTAGCAAACTGGGATATATTCTGAGCTATGAGTATTCTCCTACTCTGCAACACTGGAATCTCAGTACTTTACCTGAAATTTCCTAAGTGTTTTCACAGCAATATATAGTCATTATGGTAATGTGCTGACATCACTGCAGGATCAAGCAAATGGTACAGTGACAGAATACCTTCATATGACTCTCCAAGTTGTGTATATTCCCCTGAAAGAATTGTCATTTATCTTGCATCATTTTTTTTTTGAGATGACATCTAATCTTAATTCATAAGCATAATTTTTATCATTATATCCCTTAAAAAAGGCAGATGTGATGAATGAAGCATGCTTTAAACCTTAACTTATACTTTTCACTCTTTTCAGTGCTTTTAGACTTAACAGCATTCTCTTGCTGCTTTTCTCACTATGTTGATTTAGAGGATAAAATTTAGCACTGACTTTTAGAACATTTGTAGATATCAAGTAACCCTACACTTCCAATTGCCAGGTCATAGTCGTGTATTATGCTAAAGAAGGGCATGCATTTTATATAATCACCACCAGGAAACAAGTATAGTGCCACCCTCTCTGTGAAAAACAGCTACAACTTCATAGTTTATTTTCGCATCAGAAAGCAATTGATGCTACACCAATGAATGTTTTTAAGGTATAAGAGTTCCTGTCTGCCAGGGGTTAACAACAGTATTATAATACTGGAACTAATATTAAACCTTTCTGGATCAACATGTTATAAAAAAAAATTCTTATTCTAACCAGCCTGCATTGAAATTAGAAATGCAACAGAATGCTTTAAGATATTTCAAGACTAATGAAAAAAATCAAACAAACAATAAGTGTTTCAATAAATTTTTACTAGACATTGTAAGATAGCTATCACTGCTCTCAGTTTAAGGGCATATAGCTTTGCGTTCTATTTCACTTATTACATGTCAGATGAAAGAAAATAATAAGAAAGTGCAAAATGAGCCAGGTGACTGAAGAAAGGTGAGGGATAAAAAAATACAGTCATATTTTTATATCTGCGTAATTCTTCCTCTTAAAGCAAAATGAGCCGTCAATCTCATAGTAAGAAATTAGTTTCAGTTACTATTGGCCTCTGAAATTGCAGAAGGAAAAATACTAATGTTGTCTGCTTGAACCTAAAATGATAGACAAATATATATGAGATAGTTATGGTGGTTTTTTAGGTTGTGGCTTGGAGGAGGTGCATAATAGAGGGTATTCTAAGCCATAGATTTAGCTGTGGAACAGAATCAAGCATGTACTCTAAGCAAACTGCCTCTTCAAAAGAAAGCTGCAGGGTGTTCATCTTGGAGATTAATCAAGACCCAGAAATACATAAGCATCCCTAAAGCTCAATTTATTACTAATCCTGCAGCAAATTAGGAGAAAAGTACTGACATAAATAAGCAAAACATGCTACATTTTCACCGTGTAGTCATACAATTAGTTTGTTTATATTTTAATATCAATTTAAACATACCAACTCATTGAAAAATCCAACACCATAGTGTCTTACTCAAGTTATACTGTGAAGTTATCAACATTACAAAATAACCTCCCCCGGTTTTAATGAAGTGTTAATTCCAGAAGCCCAGACAGTTTCATCAACATTATAGCATTAGAAAGCAAATCAGTTACAAATCAATGCATTGCACTAGCAAGGACAGCAGGAGGTACATTCAGAATGAAAATAAGCAAAGGAAACAAAGGAAACAGAAAACAGTGCGTAGACTAGACAAAAATACAAAGTGCATACATACCTGGATTAAAATTCTTCTTAAAAATAAAATACAAATTACATACCACCATCTCTATATTATTTTCCATTTATGCAGAAACACTGTACACAAATCCGCTACTATTTTGGCGTTCTTCCTTCAGCCTTAAAAGATACAACATGAGGCTGCTTCCCAGTGATTCAAGTCAAGTGCAGTCATGCATGCTGCTAGTCTGCAACGGTATCTGTTCTAAATTCCACGGTATTCCCTAGGCAGCATCAAACGGGGATTTTTTTCCTCCCTCTCCCATTTTTTCCCCCTCCTACAACTTGTGCTAACAGCTAAGAGTAATCGTGATCTTAGCTACTAATTCATTCTGCAGCTGAGGGTTGATTCTCCTCTGCAAAAGCAGAGCAGGAGTCAGTGTCCTACTCCGGTTCAAAAACATCAACACGAGAGAACAGTAACCATCCTGGAGCTTTTTGTGCCGGGAACTTCCCCCGCCGCTGTTTTCGCCTGCCGCTGCTCCCGAATGCAGCACCCGCTGCAATAGGCACGGCCCCGCTGCGCGCAGGCAGCCCCCGTGCTCGCAGAGCCGCTCAGGCGCACGGAGCAGCCTCGCCACAGGAACGACACATGCAGTGCGTCGGGGGAGCTGCCAGGTGCGCATCCGTGCCCGCAAGGAAAAGGGCGGCAGAGAGCAGCGCTTACTTGGCAGGGCCCTGTTCCACCCCAACCTTTTACTGATCAGTCTGACACGACCCAGAGAAACGATTGTGCAGCTATTTCTTACAGCACTGCTTTCATCAACAGCTGATCAGTTTTTGTAATGAATCTGCTAAATACCCTACACAACTACTATAATTCCACGATGATTTACAGGTGCTCCACATAATAAGAAATGTATCACTCACTTTCCATGAAAAGCACTTATATGTCCCCAATTAATACCTAGACAGTAGGACTCATTTATTTAATGCAATTCAAATAGCAGAACAGACTACTATTGTGCATGCAGGTATTAAGTCATCCCGCACAGAATACATCAGGTGTTTTTTCAAACATTAACAGGTTTAGTAGTGTAAGGCCACCTGCAGCCTTACAGGTGTTGAAAATACATTTAAAACATACACGAGCTACAGAAATGCATGCAGAATGAGCCTATATACAACCATTCTATAAGTGTACACACAGACAGTGTAATCATTCCACAAAACGTGTACAGGCATAAACCCACAGGTATGCGACTATCCTCTTTCATCTTGGGAGACAGCATGACTGGAATGCCATAATGAATATTAAAATATGTCACTTTTCCATATAGAAATGAAATCATCAAACTTTGGATAGTCTGTAAGAACTGACATTTATACCAGAGAAGCTTGTAATTCAATTACTTTCTTCAACTGATACCTTGAGTAAAAGGCAGCACTTAAGAGTGTTTAACAATTTCTAGTAACAGTTAAAACTTGTTTCAGCTTGCACTTTCTGCAACCCTTGTACTATTGTTAGTACAGTCCTCCTGGGACACTGTTTTACATGCAATTTATAAATGGAAAAGTTCTAGAATCAGGCCTGTTATGTACAGTGGTAAATTAATATTTTGGTTTTTTGGTGTATCAAAAAATAATTATGGACCATTATATTTATTATGTCTTCCTGACATAAATGCAACCTATAAACAGCCCATTAATTAGATTTATAGTTAAGAACCAGATGAATTAGTGCTTGATTATTCAAATCTTGTTGTAGTTATTAGCCAGAAGCCATTATTTAATATTCTGTCTAAACTGAATCCAACTTATTCTTTAAAACTGCCATATTGCATGTCAACAAAATTTACAATGAAACTTTCTTGTAAGTACACAATAGGAAATACTTTGTTGATATCAATACTCAGTGCTATAGTCCTAACTACACAAGATGCAATAATAAAGCCTCTCAGAATCAACAGGGCTGCTCATATAAGGACAGAAAAAGGAAAAACCAGGGAGCATGGCCACCCATAGTAGTCACACACTTAGCAATTAGTATCAGTTCCAGCAAGATTAAACAAATGGCCTTAAGATTACAGACTTAAAACCAGTAAATGGAACTGTTTTGGAAAAATAAGGTCTTTTCATTTAATAAAAAAAAATGTTTGCCAATAAAATGAACTCAGAATGCTTGGATTAATGTTGCCATCTTCAAGGAAGTTCCTAAGTGTTGACCCTGTTTATACTCATCTATTGTGCTACCTCATACTGACTATTTCAGCTGAAAGCTGAACTTACTCAACTTATTTGATAATCCATCATAAGTAGGACTTTTGACTCTACCAGACGCATTATTCAATTGATATTTCAGAAGGAAATAAAAAAGCTAACATCAATCCAAAGACCTTCAGAATCCATTACAGCTTATCTTCCCTGGAGTTAAAATTCTGTGTAGAACTTCTCCAAGACAGAGATATGGCGACTTTGCTTGTAATGATACTGACCAACTAAGAATTAAATTTCATGTATAAATACGTACTAACTACTTACAAGAGAAGTTACCCAAATTCAAAACAAAGTTACGTTGTACCTCTGTTCGCACACTTCTCACTTAGATAAGATGTTGGTGACTTTCTAGAGTAAGTCTATGAGCTCATGTTTTAATTCTGTAGAGTCGCTGAAGTTCTCACAGTTCTGGAAGCCCAGATAGTTGTAAGTCAGTGACTGGAATGAAACACTCCTGTGCATCTTGGGAAAATATCCACATCAGTTTTTGAAAAATGAACACAAAGAAGCGATTTGCGTGTGTGGGCCGGACACATTGCAGTGATTACTTGGCAGTAACCAGACATGCTGATGAAGCTGGCCTTGCAGAACTCTCAGGATTCTCTGATTTACTCTATTTCCCAAACAGAGTGTTAAAGAAGTAACTTCCACACATAGAGGGAAGAGAAGAAATAAATGTATTTAAATGTTCATATACAATATGCATTGAGTTGTTGCAACTTGTTATAAAATTCCAGCCAAACCCTGTGGCTTAATGGTGAAAAACAGTGAAAACCCACCCAAAGAAAACACTATCACCACCAACCCCAAACAAAAAACCCAAACCCCAATGTGCAACTACAAGCCTGCATGGAGAAAACAGCTATTCTTTGTGCCTATTTCCAGGATTTATTGATCATGACTTTCAGAGATGATTCATAGAGTTCTTATAAATAAAACTCTGTCCACCGAAAGTATTTCAGTAATTTCCATAATTACTTCTGCGTAATATATCCAGCATTAAATAACATGTAACTATCTTAGATACTATTTGGCTATTTCTACTGTGTAATACTTCTATCGAACAGTGACAGCTGTAAACTGATAGAACACCTTTGAAGTAATTTGTATTCCACGATGGATTTGAGCCTGTAAGTTGGAAAAGCTGTCACATAAGTAAGCTATTTTGCTCCCGCGCATCACCTCCCCAGTTAAAGGACGGTTATTTCTCCCCATTTATCCGGGAAAGGCAATCACTGCCAACTCCCGCAGCAGTCTCGGCTCAGCTGCCGAGTCCCGGGCCCGGGGCAGGGAGTGGCCGCAGGGCCGGGCCGGGCCGAGCGCTCCCCGCGCGCCCCCTGCCGGCCGCGCCCGGCGCTGCTCCCGCCCCCCAGCAGGCAGCGCCGCGTCTCGCAGGTGCGCTAACCCTGAAAGGATTGTGCGCGCTCTGCACTCAATGTGCTTCGTGATCGTGAAGCTCAATGTTTCCTGCTAAAAAGGAGGGTTTGCAATAAGAAGAAACAGAAAATAACTGTTCTTGTATTTCATAACGCACCTGTGAGCTGGTTTAAATTTTACTTCAGGTGACTGTGAAAAACGTTTTGGAGATGCTAAATTTAAGGTGGTTAAAGCTACTTCTTATTCCACATGAAAACTTTTCCAGACTTTTAAAAAATCAATTGGTAAGTTTATAAAATAATGCAGTTTGAATTCTATTAAGGGAAATCAAATCACATTTAAGATAATTTTTTAAAATAGAAATTAACAGGGAACAGGCAACCACTGTAAAAATACAATTGCTTCTTGCCAGCTGCAATTTAATCAAAATTTGGCTCTGATTTCAGATAGGATCATTAGATGGGCTCATAGTTGAAAGCAAATACAGGGGCAAAAGCCCAACAATGACTGAAGAACAAATCAAGAAACACCAATAATTTTTTTTTCCACCCCCAGGAGGGAAAAGTGAGCCTTCTCCCCATTCAGATTCACCAAGCACCTAAAAAATGTAACATATTTGAAGTGTTATATTAAAACCAATATATGTCACATCTGAAATTTAGTTCCCCATTTTGTTCTTTCCTTATGACTATGTTGTTCACTATTATTCTCTAGGATTGTGTTCATTCTAGAAACTGTTTTAGTGGGTTTTTTTTGTTTGGGTTTTTTTTTTTTTTTTTTTTTTTTTTTTTTGTCTAGGAGAGTAGAATCCTTGCTAAAACATTTTTAAAATGAAGAATCTGACTCAGTTCCCACTTTTCATGTGGAGAATTGTTTTTAGGCTGCCTTTGTCTCAAGCCTCAAGTTTTCTCACTCCTACCCTCTGGTTCTCTGGGTGAGAACAGATGAGTGGCTCTGTGGGGTTTAGTTGCTGGCTGGGGTTAAATCACAATAACAGAGTAAAGCTCATTGTAACAGAAGTGAAACAGTGGAAGAATTAGGGCATCTCCATTCAATACAGCCCTCAGTCATACTTAAACTCAAGTAGATATATTTAATAGTGCTACTAAAGGTGCTAATTAAGAGCCATCTCAAGATTTGTCAAGAGTGGCAGTGGCATAAAAAGATTTAGAAAAAGAATGCACCACCAAACTTGAAAAAAATTTTTGGCAGTCAATTAAAATATTCAACCCTACCAATTCTAAAATAACTAAAGAGGGTAGATCACAAGAAAGATCCATAGTGATGAAGTAGAAGCTCTAAGGCAGATGCTGCAAGGATTTGAGAAAATGAGTGATGACAACAACTGTGAATTTACATCTTTTATAATAAATCGGGAAGCAAGGTAATTTACTCCCCTGGATCTTTTTTCCCATAGGCCTTCCCCCTCTAGGTACTGCTTAGATTCCATCAATATAATTGGAATGAAGCTTTTCAGTGTATGACCTGTCATTCCTTGTGCTAGGACTCAGAGCTCATCAGTGCTCCATTCTTGGCTGATCTCAGCCCTCTCTCCTATCCTAGAACTCCCACTGAAATGATTGCGGGTTATCCCAGTATTCCTGTCTCCTCACCCTAGGGCTTGCTTCCCTTTCTTGCACTGTGAGAGGTTCCCTGCCAATCCTCATAACTAACAATCCTAATTCTCTCTAATATGATGGTTTCTTGCCTTCACAATCCTATTTATCATCACTACATTCCAAAAGGCAGCCTTTGCCTCCACAGAATAAAGAACAGTCTAACTGATTCATGCTAACAGGCTTATTTTTCCTGGTTTATGTGAAACACCTATCATAACTTGTAAACTTTCTATGATGAGAACTCTGTTGAGTTTCAGTCTTCTGAAGCATTTTTTAAGCTTGCCCTCAAATGCTCACGAAACACTCTATAAGTCATCCATAAACACACACCAGGAGGTGTAAAATTCTATACCACATTGAATTAGCCAGAGTTTACCAATGAAATCAGTAATAAATAATTTAACATCAGTCCAACAACAACCTGCAAAATACTAAAACACAGTTACTTGAAATAGCAGGAAGAGAAAAAAATGTTCCAATGGCGCCCTTTTGAACTCTGAAGCAAAGGAGAGAAGTGAAGTTTAATTGTGGAAGAGAGCACATTACATTCTTGTCTGTTGATTCTCTACAATAATGGTCAAAAGCAAAAGCTTAGATTTCTTATCTTCTATTGTGACTCATTAGATCTAAGTTTTGGAAGAGAAAAGCAGCGGTAATTCTTTTTCTGACCTTGCCTAATGGAAACCTCAAATAATGATACAGCAGCTCATAAAGGTTTCTCCCAGGGTCCGTAACACTTAATACCTTAAATTAATTGAAGAAAGCAATTTTCAACTTTCAAATTGATTTAAGGCAGGGAGTAAATAATAGAATATCTAAACTCACAATACCATAGAAAGATATACGTTAACACTTGGAGTAAGTTAACTGTAACTCTTTTCAGATAAGAAGAACATCTCCATTTTATTTTCTTCACAATCATATCAAATTTCAAAACATTTTCCTCCTGAGAGACTTTTAGAGGACATCATTGCAGAGGGGAAAAAAAAAAAAAAGATTGCCTGAAATGATGGGAAATAGAAGAAACAAACCCAATTTTTTCAGAGTTGATATATAACACTACCTTGAACTTCTGCCTTTAACAGTCTACCTTCTTTTGTCAAAATAGGCTTCCTAAACACCACTTTTTGAAAGCCTTGAAGGCAACTGCAACTATGATCTTAGGACTTGTGGTCCAATTGCCCCACACTGACCTTTCTACCTTCTTCATGTAAACTCAGACTTCAGACATAGGAGTCAAAACCCTCTGTATTACAGAAGTAGGACTGCTCGATATAACCAGTCAGTAATTTTCTTCAGATACTATATATATTAAAAAATGTGATTCATGAGGAAAAGACATCCCAGAAATTCCTTTAACTTATCAGGTATATTTTGAGCTTCCTCATGCATCAGTTAGCATTCAATAAATTGTCAAAATATCTGCAGCTTGGCAAATGTGCAGTAATGCTGAATTTATTTAACTGAAAAGAAAGTACACTTCATTTCTGTTTTCAAATTGTCAGTTTGTCACTTTTTGTTTAAATATTTAATCTTTGAAATAAAGTCACAAAAGTAAAAAAAGCAGCTTCTTTGCTGACAGTCATTTCACCCAACCAAAACACTGATTGCCTCCTGCACATAATAATTACTTTTTAGTTGAATCAGGATACAAAATATCTACTATTAATACTTTATGGAAAGGAAATAGTTGTTCATTTCCACTTGAAGACATGCTTGCATTATTTAGAATACAAGGTTAAAATTTTTTTCAACTGAAAGACTGCTTTTTTAAAGAAACAATTTCTTTGGGCCTATTGAAATCTTCTAAAGAGAAGTTTTCCATTAATCTCGTGGCCCCATGGTTCCTACACAAAGAATGATTTCTGCTTTCCCAGCCTTAAATTCCCACTGCTGTCATTGTGTAATATCTGCTTCAGTATTAGTTTATCAAGTTTTGTTTCCGAATAAGACAGTAAATCAATAGAGCTGACAAAACTAAGCTGCTGATAACTTCTCTATTAGTGAGTGTTCCCACCATGAGCATCAGCACTGCATCCATCATATAATTCACCACAAATCACAAACAACAGCATTACATTAATCCACAGTGAACATTTAATTCTACCTAATAGTTTTTAAATTTCGGAACACACCAATATATTTAATTTATTAAATAATTAGCGATCCACAGATGTGTTGTGCTCATCGTGCAAAGTTAGGAATAAGGCATGTTGGGAAGATTTACCAAGGCAGATGTGTGCCACTCTCACTGCTCATTGCCAGATTATAAAACCAGTCAATATCGTGCCACTATGTCACTGGTTTTTTGTCTTCAACACTCACTATTGTCAATAAATACAGTTGTGGAATGATACAAAGGTTAATTTACATGAGTAGTGTCCTGCTTAATGTTAACCTTAGGAATGAATTACTATGCTTTGTATTTGATAAAAGCATATCCATCTCAGAGAGGTGACATTTATTCGAATGTATTTCAGCAGCAAAACAGTCTCTGCTTCACTAAGGATTAGTAGCTAAAGATATAATCAAAGTGACATATACAACTGGGGTAGGAGAGGGGAGAGGAGAAAACATATTTGATTGTACTCATGGCTGACACTGAGTTAAAATAAAAAAATTCTCCAAGTGCATCTTTTCATAATTATTGTCAATACTTCATAGAACTTATTTCAAAGCTGTTAGAAAACAAAGGCAAATAAAAAAAGCCTCACTGTTCACCGCTCCTGGAGTACAGTGAACATCAAACTGAAAACCAGACACTGGGACTGAATTATTTTAAAAGAATTGTGGTTTAGATTTTTGTTTTTAATCAATTAGCTAAAGCATAATTAGAGGCCCCTACCTAGTTTTGCATGCTATTTTTAAAAGCTATTATTTGCAGATATTAGGTTTTATCTCAAATTCTTAATTCCTCTCCCGTCTCAAAGAGGGGAAGGATTTCCCTAAAGCTTTTATCTTAGCACTGTTAGATCTTACATAATTGCAAGAAGGTTTAACTATTACTATTTCAAATATGCACCAAGGCAATTTATTATCTAAAAAGAAACATTCTCCAAAACTGTTTGGCACTTCTCCTATCCAGTCAGTGTTTGAGTAAATATTCATCAGCTACAATGCCTCTGGAGAACCACTGGGCTGTCATCTCATATTTGATCAGAACAGACTAATTTAATTTCATATTTCCATAGATTATCATTAAAACCATACATTCCAAATATTATTACTGGAACCTAAGCCAATATATTTTCGACTAGAGTAAGAATTTATTTTTGTTTCACATGTGAGGAAATAACTGAAGACCATCAACCTGAGCAAACTACACTCCCCCTCCCACCCTGTTCCAAGCTAAACCCACTTCCCTAAACCTCCTAGTTTAAAAAAAAACCCAAAACAACAACCCAAAATTGTTATTCCTCTGCTCTTAAAAGCTTCCAGGGATTGATCCCCTATCTATACCTACTTTGATGCCTAAAAATCCCCTCATGGTTACTAAAGGTTATATTTTTTTCCAGCTCCTTATGGGTAGAGACAGTTCCCACCATGTGGCAGTAGTAATCCTACAGCAGTTACCTACATATAGAGATGGCTTTCTGTGGAAAACTAATTATCTGTTTGCTTGCCTCAATTATGAGGCTCTGTGAGTATTCTATCTTCTGCAAAATATGTCAGGATTGTTTAGTCTTCTGAGCTTATTGTGTTGCATAGGGTTCCTTCTTATTGATGGCCTTTTATAGCCCCAATAACACTTGCAAGTGTAAAGTTCATTTTGATTAGGCATTGGCAGAGATTCATCCTTCACGCTCAGAGTTTCTGGGCAAACAGTGGCACTTAATGTCACATCAATTGTGCTAAATCAATGATAATACCAATGTACTGTTTCTGAAAACCAGTTTATCTTCAGAAAGAAAAGACAAAGCAAAAAGTCCAAGGTAACCCACAAGGTTGAAGCATAAAGGTTTCAAGACATGACTGTATTTCAGGGACAGTAACTTCATCAGAAGAAAAACCTTACCGAAATAAAATAGTAACTCAGGAATTAAATGACTCTTTTAAATATTTATATAAATTTTCCTCTTCAAAAAGCATTTCACATGAGGTGTAAGTTTACATCTCCTATCCACATAATCTTCAACTTCATAAGTCTCACAATAACTTTGCCATCATCTTTCAGCCCCATACTGATGCTAGATTATCTGCTGAGCAATCTGCTCCTATTTCACTGCACCAAGATATTTTGACTACTTCGCTACAAAAAACCCCAATTTAAGGGCACAGTGACAGTCCAAGATTCCAGCTCATGCATATTAACCTGTGCACTTTACCATCTTCTAGTTCCTGACCTCAAAATTACTTTGAAGAGCAGCAGTGAAAAGCACAATTCTAACATTGCTTTATTCAAATACTTTTTAACACCTGAATGAAATTCAACTGATTCATCAAGTCAAAGCTGCTGACTGTATGGCATCAGTTATTTGGTTTTAAACTCAGAAATAGTTTACCCCACTGACTATGCAATTAAGCACTCACTGAGGGAAAAGTCTTCACAGAAGAATTTATCTTAAGGCTATTGCAAACTCTGTCTGCATGAAAAACCAGAACTATTTGACTTGTCTGACCATTGTGTTCAGCTAGAGACCAGGATTCTTCCTTCCTGTCTCCTTCAGTGAGCTACCACTCAGCAGAAAAAAGGAAAAGCTCAAACCAGTGACAGCATTGGGTGTAGAAACAGAGACCACATGAATCAGGTAATTACTCTTTCCTCAATGCTCCAGTAACAAAATTTCTCCCCACCACTCTTTTCACACAGGCACAGTCTATGAATTACCATAAAGACAAGAGAATTCAGTAAAAAGAAACAGAACTTGCTCCCCAAAAGAGCAGGAAAAAACCAGCTCAAAATGAACTGAAGTAGTTACATTTTGGATGGGGTTTGACTCATATTTACACTGGACAAGACTGGCTGTGCCATAAAAGCACAAACAATATTTTACAGAAAAATACCTGAGAATAAGCAGTATTTCCAAAAGACCTACACACAAATGAAACAGGAAGTACATGACTCTTCAGTTTCTCATAGGTCACTGTACACACTAAAGACATAATTGCTGTGTTTCTCAGAAGTTATCAACAATAGTTTTGCACTACAATGCCGGAAGACTGGGCAAAAACTAGTGACATCTGAATTCCCAGGCACTGATGTGAGGTACTGGTTCAAACACTTTAACAGCAACAGAGAGAAAGCAAATATTTGGTCTGTTTGTGTGGTCAATAATGATACCAAGTGATCATATTAATTTTCCTTAGTTATCACATCTAATAAAAAAATCCATTTTGAAGCAGTGGTATCATCAGTAGAATTTACAAGATTTTTTTCCAGGAAAAATGTTCTTTAAACAATATTTATTAAATATCAAGGAAGTGCTGATTTTCCTCAGTATCGAAAATTATTTAGAAAAAGATGTCTGATGTTATTGTTATCTGGATTAAAATACAGCACCTGTAAGATGGCCAAACTACAATCACTCTTCTGAGATTAAAGAAAGTCTCAAAATCTCATCCTCTTTCTGTTTCAGAATAAAAAAACATTCTGAGGTGAGGGAACCACACAGATTTAAGAACCAATGGAAGGAATTGTCTCAGCTAGCAGAAACTTGGTAATCACATCCTCAGGTCCTGCTGACATGAACTCGAATTCTCCTTGACAGTGAGAAAATCTTTTAAATTACAGTGATACATCAGTAGCTTTAAGAGTAGTTCTTACCTTCTGAATAGCCCTAGCCCATCTTGTTTTTGCAAAATTACCTCGGTCTGTATTTCCCCTGGAGAAAAGGAAGGGAAAAAAAAAAGAAGTACTCAGAACATAAAAGTATGAAAACAAATAATTAAAAGAAATCTGATAAATCTATGGACAAGTGGATCAAAGTCAGATTCATCACCAACTCGCAATATCAGCTTTGGATTACAGGAGGGTTCTGTTAAAGCTAAGAGTTTAAAGGCTTGAAAAGAGAGGATCCCTGTTCCTCATATTATCAAGGTATAAAAGAACATTAGCAAAGGAATACATTCCCCAGTCAGTGTCTCATAAATCAGGATTATAATGTCTTTAACATCAACTGGCAGGAGGAGAGGCAGAAAACAACAACAAAATCCAAATCACCAAGACAATGCAAAAAAAAGGAAACCTTTGAATTTCCTCAGTAAAGGCACATCCTTGTGAGACAGAGACACTGCCACCAAGTCTTTGCAAACTACACTAAAGGAGTTATTGAGAAACGACATAACAAAAACAATACTCCCTCCCCCCCAAAAAAGTACCACCAAACAAAAACTAACATCCACTCCAACCAACATCTGAAATACAATCTGTCGGATATTTGGCTGCCCTCACACAGAAGTTGCACACTTGCACAGGCCAAATATAATGAGGGCTCATTATTCAGCTATTTCATTGCACCTGTGAAGGATGTTGGTTTAAACTGAAAAATACTAATTCCATTAATGGCTGTTAAAATAATTAGTGTAGACTCCACCACTGCTGCAAGATTCTAGGTAATTCAAAAGCCACTACCTTGTACAATATCAGTTAAGTTGCAAAATAAAAAGTATACAGTAAAATTCTACACATATAATTCACAGAGGACAGTAGAAGCCCAAGTAGTTTACTAAGTAAAGTTTTTGCAGCATATTTATATTACACTTCAGTGCCATCCCTTGGTCTACCCGTTACTATTTAATTATCTTGGACTTTTGGAACAGTGCTCTTTTATTGGAGGAGAAAAATGTTCCCTCTGATTCGCACAGCTGAGTGCACATGATGCAAACTAAGTATGAAGAGGCTTGTCTTCCCCTGCCTTCATCTCTCAGGCTGCTTGTTTACACATCCAGCCTTTTTCCTCTTTACAACAGGTAAATCAACCAAGTGATACTAGCAATTGGTCCAACCCATCCTGCAGTTGTTAATTAGACTGGAAATACTGGGTAATAATTAACCTTAGGAATTACCAGGCTAATTAACTTCAAGGTCAGATGGAGATTGGATTGCCAGTGTTGATTCAGAAGGAACATAGAGAAACAGCTTTCTCTGCCTTAACTAAAATTAAGTAGGGAAAAGAGTGTTTGTAAGTTTTGATGCATAATGTGCAGAGGGGGACAAAAACTGGTTTAACTGGTTTGCAGTACTTTTAGGAAGTCACCAATCTGTGATCTGACTGCTGAGCAGGGCAGTCAGATCAGGCAGTTGAATACACTTCTTGTGCCACTTAGAAAGAAGCACAAGCACAGCAAGGAGCAGTTTCTACCTGTCCACTTCTTGCTGACACAGTGATAGGTCCAGTTTGGACAAATTTAATTTGTTAATTTTCTATTATCTGTTAATTTTCTATTCAGATCTAGTGAAAATAATTAGTTACCTGGCAGAAAACACTTCATCAATACTGAACAAAGCTTCTGATGACATGTACTTTACAGGAGTTCTGGATAACACAGCCCACCAGATACTGCTGGGATGCACACAAGGAACACACGCCAGGCAAATGCATTACTATAATTTTTTGAAATAACATGAACAACAGCAGATCAAGGAACTTCAAACAAGCATTAAGCCAAAAAACAAGGAAATTGTATCTGATAATTAGAAGAGCATAATATTGCCAATGATTGAACAACAAAGTTTAGAAACAAATGACAAATGCCTTAAGAGTGCCTGAAAATCATACTGACTCACCACTGCTACAACATTGCACATGTCAGCTGTGCAGGCCACAAGAACAAGATGAGAAGAACTACAAGAACCTCAGGAGAACAACAGCAATATTCATACTTGGTGAGCTCAGCAAGCAGCCCAGGTCAAAGCTCTGGTGCACCATGCAACAAACTCAGCGGACTTTCACATCTCTTAGCCTGAAGGATCAAAATAACCAACCTTGTTGCAGCAATTTACCAACCAATGACAGGTATGTGCAAAAGAATGCACAGGCTAGATAAACACAAGGGCACTTCAGTCTGGTTTATCAAAAGGTAAGTATTTTTAATAGAAAACAAAATTTACATTGAAACTTTTATTTAATAGACGTTTTCCCTTTTAATTTTACTAGCCAAACATTAAAATTGCTCTAGCATTGCAGTGATGATTTCCATTTTCATGGCACCTCTTGTAAAATTAATCTCGCTACAGACTTCATTGTAAGGCAGTTAATTACAGAGCAGTTGCAGCGTGGCCACATACAGACAAAAAATGACATCTTCTGAATGCTTATTTGCTTGTAATAGGCAATCCTGAACATCTGCATTCGTTTCTAAGTATTCATCACTAATGTCAATTTCATCAGCTTTGAATATAACTGGAAACAAATTGTGGAAGAAAAACTGAAATAATTACACTCTATTATGACATTTTTATTTGGCAATTTCCACTCCCCACTGGCAACAGTCAGGCTGAAACTAACATCATGTGCTTAAATCAATCTCCAGTGGAAAAATCAAGCAGACTCAGAATTTTGTGGTAGTACACTACCACAAAAATGTTTGTGTTTTTCCTTTTCTCTTTTAAAGGTACTTTTCAGAATATTCCAGTAGTGCTCATTCTTGCACATCTATGGGATAAGGCTGATGACAATTTTGAGTTGTATTCTGTATTATTGTATAGCTCAGGAGTGGTATAGAAAAGAAAAAAAGAAAGATGAATAACAGCTTCTCTGTTTTTTTTGAATTTTGGTACTTTCAAGTGTGTCACTTCCAGTGCTGTCACTTCCAAGTTTTGAAACACACACAATTTAAAATGCATTGGAAGTAAGTTTGTAATTTGCCCCAAACTTTTTTGTGAGGATTTACACACTTGTTACTCATTTAGACTGCAGCAGCACAAGTTCCTTGGGAATGTCTCTCTTGGTGCAGTTGCTACCACAGTCTTGCACACCAGACCAAAGCCACATTAGCAATATTACGTTCACCTGGGCTACAAAAGCCTGCCTTTAGTCCAGCCCCCATCATTAGCTGAAACTGATTGCACTGAAATAGTTTTCAGCTGAAAATAAGGTGCTCTACACCACTAGCTTTCAAGTGAACTCATGCACTTGATAGAAAATACTGGAAAATATTTCAGGGACATGGAACTATAGAAATGGTATCTCATCAAGGATTATTGGACTATATAATGCAATTTTAAATTTTTCATAGGCCTCAATCATACAGTATAGATAAAAGAATAATTATAACATTAAAAAGCTGTGCAATAAGTAGCAGTTTAGTAAAACAATAAGAACCGTAGGCAGTACTTGTCTATCTTTGCTATTATCCCATTTAAAGGAAATTAATAATGTAGTAAAATTGCAACGGAAAATTAAGTGATCCAGGCACTCCACAGTTAACTATACCACAGTAAGGCTTTCTTTAAGTTTTGCATAGATAAATATAATTCAGCATTACCCAGCTGCCCCATATAGCTATTTTTGTGTGTTAGCAGCAAAAGAAGGAAAAGTTTCCTTCAAGATATTTTTCTGGTAGCACTAAATCTATGCCCCTAGCAGGTTCCCTTGTACAGATGTTCAAATTGCTCTTGAAAATTTAGTTTTTAAACTAACAGAGCAGAGAAAAAGACTTACTATAGGTCAGCAACCAGTTACTAGTCCCTACAAAATTTTAGTTTTAAATCTGAATACATATTTTTCTTTTCCATTTTCTTTCTTATTTTCTAAAATAGTAAGTTTCAATAGCTATATTATCTTCAATCATACATTTATATTACTGCTGGCTTTCACTTCAAATAGCTTACAGTTCTGAGTTCTTGGTGGTTTTTAAAATTGAAATTACATGTTCCTAGTTTCTTTGGGACAAGGTACTAAATTTTCTCAGTCTGTATTTTGAGAACAACATTACTACAGTAATGAAATAACACTTTCTGATTTCTCAGAGATAACCTTAACTCCCTAAAACATATAGTACAGCAATAACATTTGTTTTCTAGCCATTCAGAATCAAAAATTCAGCAATGCATGAACAGAAACTAAAATATGCTTACCTATCTGCTTTAGTTCAGTTTTTCCTCCAGCACTCTTTTACAGGTTACTTACCTAATAAATAATAACTTAAGTCTTTTATAAAAGCTACGTCTTTTAACTCACCTATAGAGAAAATTAATAAAGTCTGAAGCTATGCATTTATTCTCATAACAGAATTCTTATTTTTTCTTCCATTTCATATTTTTTCCTCCAGTTCTTCACAAGATTTTCATAGGCATAATCCACATTGGTGTTGATCCTCATGTCTTCCTGAAGAAAGAGGGCTGTCCCTCCTTGCTTTTATAAATACCCCTGTGCCAAGTCTGCACAGCTGCTAAAGATAAGTCATCAATTACTGCAGCCTGACCACCACTCCCCTTCCTGGGCACATTTGGTGCAAGGAAAGTACCTTCCTCTCCCTTATCTCTTTTGACTCCTCAGATGTCTCTGAAGTCTGATCATAGTGTGACTTACTGATGGGACATTGCTGTCTCTGCTAAAACTGATTCAGAAAGTCCCAGCTTGCTCTAGCAATTACTTTCCAGTAATGTTATTTTAGTATTCTGACTTAACAATATGACACCCAAATTTTTTTTTTCATCACAGCTAGAGAAATAGCGAACTCTTCTGTGTAGCTGAAAATAAGTACTGGGAAAAGGAAACAATAACAACTTAAACTTCTGTATTTTAGGCCACTTCAAATGTTTAGACTTCAAAATATGTAGAGGCATTTTGGATTCAATACTGTGGGATTTCCTTGTTACCTGATAAACTACTATTCTCAAACATTGATATGTCCCTTTTTTGAAAGGTTTGGTTTGCAATATTGGGTGGCATCCTGTTCTCATTATGTTGGAGGAATTTATTCAATTTTATTAAACCTTTTTCTAAAGAACCACCACAACTGCAGGCCTGGTACCAAAAGGTGTGCAAATAGAGATGTACAGTAATCCATACCTAAACTCTTAAAACTGCAATTCTTACCACTCAGAGCTATGAACTGGGTTGTAAACTGACATTCAGATCTATCAAAACTACAGCTTGTGATACCAATGGTGTACACTTAACACACTGCCAGTAGGTAATAGCTCCTATTTCCCCTTTCATTGCCATAGAAGAGCAGCTTTGAAGAAAGATTCTATTTTTAAGGCCTGCCAAGACAGTAAATCAACATTTTACGAAGTAACTTCCAGGTTTTTCTGATGGATATAAATATATTACAAGGCAATGCTTCTACCTGAGAAACCCCCACAAAATACATGATCTCCTCAGTGCTACAGTAGCTACATTAATGATTTCCAAACTACAAGATGTTTATCTGAACAAAAGGAACAGAAGCTGATTGACAAGACCAAAGGCTATGGCAGCAGACAGGTGACACAAGGAAACATGTGTTGATGTGAATAAGACATTATCAAGACATTGTTCTGCTGTCCAGTGAAGTTGCAGCTTTTAATCAATCTTGAATCTGTCAAAGTGTCATCTTGGATTGTTCCCAGAAAGCAAACAATGTCTATCTGACACTTAGGGAAACTTTATGAATTACTCCAGATTTTGCCTGGATTTGCCACTATGCAGCTATTTGTTAGTCTCCAGCTTCTCACTTATTTCAATGCTGTATCATGAAAAACGATTTTTATTTTCTTCTAATACACCCAACTCAAAAAATAAAAATTTGTGTATGTTTTTCCCAAGTATATACTGGAAAGACATATTTCTTCAATCAACTAAACTCAATTTTCTCACACAGAATCTGTCTATTCATAACCAATGCCTAATTTTTCAATTTTATTAAAAAGCCTACAAAATCTGTGCTATAAAAGTATTTGATTGATTATTCATGCAGTAAAAAAACCCAAATAAATTGCTATGAAAGTATAGTAAACTAATTCCAGTGAAGTTTACCCTGCTTCTGAATATAATGGTATCTTTCAGGGTAGCAGCTTATAGATGAAATATGACACAGCAGTAGGAGCCCCATCAAAATTTTCATAAAAATTTGCTGCTTTTCCCACGGCAACCGTCTTTTCTCCTGTTGTGCAGCTCTTTCTGTAGAGTTTTTATGCCCCCACCTGAAATGGCTTTTGTTTTTAGGGATCAAGTCATACAGAGAAAGGGAATTTCTCTGCAGAAGAACTGATACCCGACCACTATTTTAACTTTTCTGTAAATTAAAAATTTTTCTAGTAGTTTCAAGGGAATACTTGTACAGAGATTGAATCTTTTCAATCTTTTACACACAGCTATAAGCATTAATTAGATAAACTAGTTCCCAGAAGCCAACAAAGTTACCTTAAAAATTTACTATTATGTAAGGTCTAAGTAAAATGTGTTAACCTGTAGAGCAAGCAAACCTTTTGGGAACCCAAGATAAGATAACTGCATAACAGTAATAGACTTAATACAGTTACATGATATCAGAAATCTCTAAGAAGGCATAGTTATTTTGCATATACAGCAGGACATGAAACCTGGCTGTATCTTTTGTGCTAGAGCTAGATACTACGCCTCCTCTACGGGAAGTTTTTCCAAGATTGTCTCATGCCTAGATTGGAATAGTGACTCAAGCTCAGCTCTGCCCATGTACCCAGCAGGACCCCAGCCTTGGACTCCCTGCTAGGCCTGAGTTTGACCCTGCTGTGCTGTTATGCACCTGCCTGGTGCTCCCTGCTGTGCCCCGTCCTGGCTGCACTCTGGCGCTGACCCTGAGCTCCAGGAGATGCCAGTTTGGCCTCGCACCCGTTCCATCAGCACGGCTTTTGCACTGTTGTTTGATCCCTGCTGCCATTCCCAGGCTTGGGGCTCTGGCTGCCCTGGCCCTGCCCTGCCCGCTCTGTTATCCTGCCTCATGCCCTCCCTTGGGGAGCAGCAGCTCATCCTCACTTACCTAAGGCCTTAATCCTGCACATTTGTACAAACCTAGCTAGGTATGAAGATTCTGGCTTTCAGATATGCCACAAAGATTGGATTCATAGCTGCATAATTCATAGTTTCTAAAAAAATTTAAATAGATTCTACTGAGAACTTCAGGATGTGAATTAAAGCATTTGACTTCAAAACCAGTCAAACAAAAATAACTTACCAAAATCTATTTGGGATAACTTTAGGAAAGAAAATGTACATCAACATGTCACATCAGCTCAACATCACTTGTTCTAAACTGCAAATTATTGCAGAATAAATCAGTTTGGTTCTGCATGACACTTCCTAACAATTTTATATGTAATTCATTAAGGTTTTTTTCTGACACAATCTTCAATTCCCTAAGTGTTTCTCAGTTATCTTAGTGTCCTTTTTCTCAATCTCTTTCAAGTATGATATTTTCTCTCTGTATTGTTAACTGTTAATTCATCTTCTTTTCCATTCTTTTTCCTCAAAAACTTTAAAATACACAAACTAAATGTATAACAATTATAAAGTTTTCATGGAGACATAAGAAAGCCCATAAAAATTGGTTAAACTTCAAATTCACTGTATGTATGAGAATTAGCATTCTCCATCTCTAATTTTAAATTTTGTTTGTATTTTCTCTGCTGTACAGAGCTATTGTAACAGTCTTTAAAATTATTTAGAAACTTTTTTTTTAAGTAGTCTTTCAAAGTACTACTTTTAATGTAATCAAGAGCAATAGTTTTAGGCCACAGAAGATCTGAGGGAAAAATATTTGAGAAAGGCAAGAGGGTGGAACTGAAATAGGAAAGGGCAGCAGAGCAGGAGGGATCATCAATGAGTGTGTTTGAGTGACAGATGAGAATTAAGACTGGGGTACAGTGGAATGAACTCTTGGCACTGTGCTGGTACACAAAGTGCTTAATTTTACATAAGAGTTTTACTGAAAAGATCTGCTTTACTGTAATTATATAAATTAGTAACAACACTTATTTACAGTTTTAAATGACTGATTTATTATACAAGACTAAACATCACCTTAAGCTGAATACCTTGAACACTCACTGCTTTCTGTAACTGAAGCAAAACAAAGCTGTCCAAGAAGCCAAAGAGCTTAGAGGAATGCTCTTCAATAGAGGAATGCTTTTCAATGTGAAAATAGTTCAACCCAGGGAAGTCTCTTGGCTCATGGGCTTTGATGTAAACAGTCCTTTTACCTTGCCTTTGGAACACTCAAGTGTTACATGAGTTAAACTACCTTCAGTTTAGAAAACAGCCTACGAATAATAATCAAATGCAAAACCACCCATCACTAATTATAATGTCAACTTCTTTTTATATTTTGAAAATAATCTACCAGTTCTGAAAGCTGGGAACCAGGGGATGTTCATAGCCAAAAGTCTTGCATGTGATAGACATTTTTTGTTAAATGCCTCTTTCTCTTCTTCTTTTGGATCGTATTTCTTTTTAGCACTAAATATGAAGCAATAACATGTTACACATGATCAGGGATGCTTACCTATTCTGTAATTTAAATTTGAGGAATCTCTCACTGAATGAATACAACAGAAAATAAATGTATATGTTCAAACACTATCTGTTTAAACAGACAGCTATGCATGGCTTTAGTTTAAGGAGTTCATAACCTGTAGCCAAGAGGTGGAGGTGGAAATTTTCACAGTTTAGAAATAATTTTATGCTTGTCTATCATTTTTTTCTGTTATCTAGGCATGAATAATGAAACAGATTACTGGAAAAATGGCTGTAAACTGATCACCTCAAATTAATTTAGACCTCAGCAATTGTCTGCTTCTCTCTATGGAAAACCAGGAAAGATTAATTACATTTTTAAGAGGCCATTTAATGCTCATGATGTTTCAAGCATTAGGAATCTTCTCCTACTATAAGATTGAAGTTTTCTTCTCAGTTTTCATCCATTTGAAAATAAACACGCATTTTATTGTCACAAATCACTGTTTTAGTTAATATCAGTTTAATGAATACTACATAAAAATTAACTTTGCTAATGGCTGCAAGTCATGAAGTCCAATTTTAGTAATATACCTCCTCTTAATACAGCAGTTGCAGTCACCCAAACCATTAGAAAAGAGAAAGCACTGTTAAAGCTGAACACTTTAGAACAAGATACTCAACCCCAAGTTTGTCAATGCAATCTATGTAGGTCTAGCTAAGTTTTGTGGGCAGCATATCCCTCCTCTTCCTGTGTAGTGTTTCTGGGGAAAAACTCAGGTAATCTGTGGGTTTGGGGTTTTTTTTACTAGTATTTTCCCCTTCTCTGTCTTTTTTCTTTAAGTCACTAGGAAAAAAAAATATTGCTACAATAAGGTCACTTAATAATTTACCACATCCTTCAAATTTGATTTAGTGAGTTTTTTCTTTATGGGAAAATGTTACTCAGTTACACTTAATTAGTCATCAGTCTACACCTAAGCCAGCAGCCATAAACACCACTTATGTACATAACCAAATAACTGATGAATATATATCACTCTACGAGAACACTTAAGGAAGAAATTTGGAACATAAAAATACTTAAATATTTACAGGATAATTAATTTTGGTGTTTAATACAGCTATGCAAAAGAAATAGTCTCATCCATTTCCCTAATTTTTCAGATTTTTAGTACAAATGCAGTTATTTGGAATAAATACATCATCTCTGTCTTTAATAAAACAATATTTCTGCTCAGAATCTTTGAAAATACCTATTATTAGATGAAAGAGCTTTTTCATCTTAAAGTAATAGCTTAGTACTGACCCTCAATTTAGTAATATGAAAGTTCATTTAATTTCAATAAAATTATTTGGTAAAAAGGGATAAGGGAAAGAATTCCATAGTCACACTGGGTTAACTTCTTTCATTTCTGCTTAACTTGCTCAGAGGCTCAGATCTCTGTTGAAAATGACACGTCAGCACAGATGATATGCTAATGACTGGACATGTGCTTAGAGAAATGCAGAGAAACAGCTCTTGAATGCTGCCATTACTGACAGCTCTCACCCTGAGGATGCACTTGTACTTCTCTGTAAATACCCTGCAAGGACTGACGAGGAAATGTAAACAGGGTAAGGCTGACAGGCACCCAAGTGATGCTGTGGCACCTTGCCCATGTGCAGTCTCTGACTGCATCCCTGACCTTGAGCTTTTCGTAGACTCATTTCTTTCCTAATTTTGTGTAGAAGTTACATGCACCAGGACCCTGCTGTTTCAGAGTACATGAAAAGGTCATTTAAATGCATCAAGATGTTATTGCCTCAAAGAGTACATAACTTAATAATGTAATGGTTTTCATTGTGTTTTCTCTTATGTTTGAGCTAATTTTCTAGCTGTTAGATGTGATTTAAATGGGAGCCAAGTGCCTGACACACCAAATATTCTTGCTGCCTTTCCTAAAAGCCTGTTCCACCCCTCATCAAGACAGAACACCTTTTGGAGCATCAGCTGCTCACAGTGTCTTTCCTGCACTGCTATAGATAAAGGACACCACAAATGAAATGTAATATAGTCTGTGACAGCTGCTATGAAAGCCAAAATGAACAGTAGAGGGAACTTTTTTTCTCACCAGTTTGCCTTTCAAAAGAAGTGAAGTGATTATTCCAGCACAGAGAAAGCTCTCCCTGCTCAGAGACCACTGCTGAGTGGTGTTCTTAGAGGCTGACTAGGCTCCCTCCTGAGCATTCAACTCCACTCAGCAGAAGGTGATGGCAGAGAAATAATACAGTTGTTGCCACCTTATTCCTTGCTCCTTCTACCATTGTGCATCATCATATTCCACATTCAGAGAAGCAGAAAGAGAGCAATTATCTTTGCCCCCC
>VXBU01018423.1:1288467-1380319 GCA_013400315.1 Bombycilla garrulus | reverse complement strand
TTTGGGTTTTTTTTTCCTACTGCATTCTTGTTTGTTCAAAAGAAATAGATAGAAAATATTAATTCTCTTCTGGAAAATTTCCAGAAATGCAGGCAGCCTGTCTAGGTAAATATATTAGCTTCAAAAATGGATTCAAATGTCTTTCCTGCTATCCAGATGAAATAAAATAGTTAAAGTACCCAAATCATGTCAGGAATTGCTTCCTTCCTTTTTAATCTTTCAGGAAGTCACTATGGAATGCTGAACCCTATGTAGAGACATGCCCAGGGGTGAGAACATGACAGATTCACATGTATTTGCCATAAAAGAACATAGAAAAACTAATAAATACCTGCATTTTCTTTACAAGTTTAAGAACCTTTCAGTCATACTCTTGCTTAAAATAATTTTGTATTTATCATGCTGATATTTAGGCATTTAAAAAAAGTTAAAATCAAAAAATGATATCACACATGTCTGATGTGACAAGGTAAAATACCTGAGTTTGCTTTCTTGTAAGCTGAGCCCACATTCCATGGATGACTGACTGGCATTTGTATCTTGGTGTGAATGTCTTTTACGTTGGAGGATTGTCTCTCTGTGCCAGCCTCTGCAATCTAAGTCTGTGTGGGTATCTGTAGAGAAGGAAAAAGCTGCTAGAAATCTTTCAGCCCATTTTACTTCTAAAAGAGGAAGTACACATAAAATAATTATCTTAATTCATTAAATCTTCAGTAATAGGGAATTATCAAATCAATTGCAAACATTGTAAGGATTAAATCGCTTATTACAAGAACAGCAGTAAGAGTTCCAAGATGATCTTCTGATTGGCACTCTAAAAACTATGAGAGGCCTAAAACAGTTACCTTCTTGTAATAAAAAGTTCATTTTACAGTTAAAAAAATGTCTTATTGCTGGATTAGGAAGAAAATGATAGTTTTAAATTTTCCAGTCCAACTTGCAATGTATTTCTTATGGGTCCATGCACAGTATTCTGAGATCTGTTGTCAGTTTCTTTTTTTTTTTTGCTTTTTTTTGTTTTGTTTTTGTTTTTTTTGTTGGATTTTCATTCTGTGTGTGTGCTTTATGTATAGAATCAGGCTCTACTTTAATTCCACATGCTATTGGCCTAGAACTGAGGTATTTTTTTTCAAGTTCTAGGCTCTTGGGAGAAATGTGACAAGTCTGCGACTGGAGGTACAAACTGATTTCCTGCAGAACATTTTGTTCTATAAATCATCCTGTTAGCTCTAGTGAGAGGAAAGGGTTCATGATCTGACTCTGATTGTGAAGAAGTTTTCTTCCATAATGATAATTTTGTGCGCCCATCTGTTTTTTTCAGTTTTTAAAGTTTTGCTTACAGATTGACTTTTAGAGATATGAAAAATGTTTGTAATTCAATTGTAATGTTTATCTAAAGTCAGTATTTTATTACCATGACTTTGCTTGCAGAATTTTAAATATACTAGGTCTTCATTTTACTTAGCAGCCTTTTAATGGAGCTCAATCTAACCGGCAATGGTGAAATATTAACTTTATTGATACTACAACTGACATTAGATGATACTTCTAGAAAAGGCACTGAACTACTGAAGAGAACACATTTCCATGTTACTACATGCAGGATTTCAAGTCCAAACGGAGTCATACTATAAGCAGCATGGGAGGCTCCAACATTTCTGCCCATTATCTGGCATTCTCAAATGAACATCTTTCAGGAATTGTCCAAAGTACCTGCAGTCTTCTACCTTTCCAGTGTAATTTGTCATAATAAAGAGGCTGTACTGATACTAGCAGTCAAGGACAGATTCTCAGGTGCTCACAGCTGAGCTGAGTCATTCAATAGGATAAGCAATGAAAAAAAATGTCCTCGTCAAACCCCAGGTAGATGATAATTCTGGCTTTCTCAATAACCAAGACAAATGCTTTTGAATTTTTTCCTCTATGAAGAAAACTACAGCATAAGAGTGACCTCTACAGGATTTGCACGGTGCTCTGTGACTATAGTCCCAGGGCCTGTCTTGGGAAGTTTTTCGAATATATTTGTTTGAAATCAGAATACAAGCTTCAACATACAAACCAATACTGTCTCCAAACAGCAGCCTGAAATAACCAACAATCTCAATTTACATCTTGTAAACACACAATTAGAGTTCCTATACCAGATTTAGACCGCGTTTCTAGATATGAGAATGATGAAATAATTCAAACATTCTGCTAATTCAGCATACCAAAAGACCAAAGCAAACAAAAACCAGAATGCAACTAGGGCAGAGGTTATATTTTGAAATTTTTTGGCCAAACAATAAAGAAGAAGTAATTTTTGGTAAAAAAAAAAAAAAGAAAAAAAAAGGAGAACGAAAAAATAGAAGTAAAAAAAGAAAAAGCAAAAAGGTAGGCCATGTTGTAGCTTATAAGAAA
Organism: Bombycilla garrulus; assembly: GCA_013400315.1. Taxonomy (NCBI): domain Eukaryota; kingdom Metazoa; phylum Chordata; class Aves; order Passeriformes; family Bombycillidae; genus Bombycilla; species Bombycilla garrulus. The sequence continues at coordinate 1,377,919 of VXBU01018423.1, read as the reverse complement.
CTAAAATAGTCCACAGTCACTCTGTGAAAAGTTATGTATTCCACCTGATGTATTAACAGGAGTGTAGTCATGCAGACCACACCCAAAAACAATCTGCCAAGGTTAATCAAAGATAATGCATTAAAAAAAAAAAAATTAGAAAATCAAAGAGCATATTCTTAGTATAACTCCTAGTCCTCCTTTCCATACAGTTTCTTATTCACAGTTCTTCACTTTTTTGAATTTATTTTATTCTTGCATGAATTTTAGTATTAATCTTTTTAGGCACAGTTCATTAGACTATTTAAAGACTAAAATGTTAAGCAAAATCATTAAGCTAAATTATGTTTGTGACCTTATTTGGAGATCATGTCATAAAGATGGATTGATACTCTTAGTAAAGTCAATCTCTTTGTATTGCATCTGGAAGTAATGTGTGGTGATGTATCATTTGAAGTTCAGTTTCCATTTCTACCTTCATATACACTGCATTCATATATACAGAAATATAAATAGTTTCCGTCTTCATATGCACTAAAAATAAAGGCAGAAAACCTTTACTAGGAAGGTAAGAAATGCTGTGAAGGCCTGGATTTTATTAAAACTTACTCTGTGCATTGGTCAAAGCTGATGTACTGCAGAGCTGTAACACACAGGCTCTAGGACTGACCTTGAAGGAAGTACTTCCTTCCTTAGCTCTGCAATCCACATGTGGATCACCATCAGCTACTACAATTGCTCATCCAGCTCCCTGGGGCATGTGGTTCTTACTTACCAGTAGCAATTACCAGTACCAACTGTGAAAATGCTCCAGTGATGAACAGGCATTTAGGATTCAACAAAAAAATTTATATTTGTTTTTGTATTTCAGGAACTTAGGTGAAATTACAGGATCTTAGAGAGAAATAGAATGGCTGGCATGCTGGACCTTAATTTGTAACTCACCAAACGGTAATGCAAAGTAGATATCTAGTAAGATCTCATGAGATGTTGGTGTTTTCGTGCCTTGAATCTCACTTCCATTTTTTATTACTTCAGAATGCAATCTCCACCAGGAACCTGGGCCTTCCTAGGAAAAACAGGTTATGGAAATTACCCAGGCAGGACTAACAGCATCATCCACTTTTCACTGAATGAAGTTACCCCTGAGTCAATAGGAGCTCCTTTATAACACCATTTTAGTATTTTCCAGCTTTTGTTGAAGTTAGGACTTCAAAATTTTTCAGCCATTAAATAAAATATAGCGTTTTCACAGCAATATAGTTAAAAAGACATTAAGGTTGTCAGATGATTACGACATAAAAAACATGAATACTGAAAATTATTCTTATCAGCTGAGATTTTCAAGTTTCCCTTTGAACTGGTGCCAAACAAGTAAACTCTAGCAAGACCGAAACAATCCATTTAAGTTAATAACCAAGCCAAAAAAGAGCTTCTACAGTAACACTCCCTTCTAAGTTATTTCTGAGTCATAAAGCTCAGAACAGAACTGCAGGGCTAAGATCAGGAGGATAAATAACTAGGAATATTCCACTGTGGACTAATTATAAATGAAGGTTTAGAGGATCTGAAGAAATTAAGACAATCTCTTATCTTGCATCTTTGTTTGTTTAAACTTTCAGTATTTACAAATAAGCCACAACCTCTGTGTCAGCGAGTTGTAACTCAGCAACAGCTTGGGCAGCAGAGCAGAACAACTTGCCCTGGGGCTTGAAATGGCGCTTGGCAGCTGTGATACAGAGCAACTTGTAATTTAAGCAGGAATTACTTTCTTCCTCTGCTTCCATTTTCTGAGAAGAATCATTGAAATGCCACTTCAATGTATATATTAATATTTATTAGTTCCTTTAAAGAAATGGCTATAGAGCCTGATGAGAGATACTGCATGAAGTTATTCCCTGATTTTCTTACCTTTACCCCATCTTCAATTGCCTTCTTTATGTTTTAGAAATATTAAAGAAGACTAACAATTTTTATTTGCAAAGATTAAATTAATCTTTAATTCACAGTTACTTCTTTAAAAATAGCCTCCATGGACTATGCATATGAAAGCATATTTATGATTGAAAGAATTATGGATTATTAGAATAAGATACCTCTTACCTTTTCCAAATTTAGAAAATTTTGCAGCAATTGCAGTTTGCTTCAGCATTTCCAAGCTCCTAGAAACCTTTTTTCTTTATATTATAAAATAAGAACTCCCTACTGAAAGCAAGTATGGTCATTCTGGTGGCCAAGTGACTATGGTGGCTACATAACTCCTGTATTGACCCAATTTCCTCATTCACCCTTTCCTATGTCATCACTGTACTATTAATTTCTTCTGTAGCACCAAATGGCACATCTCTGTTCTCCTCTTTGAGGCAATGGTCAATTCCCATGAGAAAGAGAACCACAGTATTTTGCCCATTTCAATAGAGATTTACCCCAGATTACAAAATGAAGAGTTAGACCATGGAACTTGATATAAAATTCTTTCACTCTAATCATATAAACCAAACCATCCCTGCCTCTCTAATTGTTCCTGAGTGCTGCTGAACCCTAACTCACTTTCTGTGTTACACCTGGCCCAGGATCTGAGCCATTTCTCCAGGGTTTAGGGCTGATGTGTATCAGTTGTCACTTTGAGAGCCCATGTACATTATGCCTTAATATTACAACTGAAGCAGAGGAGTTAGAAATACATTGATCACCAATCTTATTACAGTATTTTGTTGGATTTTACTCAGTGTTTTTTATTTCCACCAAAAGTCAACTTACATCTGTTGCATATTCCACAGTGGCAAGGGGAATCCATAAAACTCCTAAAATGCTGTCCCAGAGCAAGCCTTTCTTCCACAGTTCTATAATGAAGCCCTTTCCATCAGCACGGATTTCACTACAAAGAATGAATACAGAAATCATTAAACTGAAAATGTAATCTCAACTGATCAGCAATCTATAATAATAATAATAATTTATTATCTTCTTACAGAAGATACAGAGGTGGGGGCTTTTCAGTATACTTGTAAAATAGAAATTAGCAGGATGAACACAAATGTTAGACTGAACAAGCCACATCTCAAGTCTTATTGCTCAGGATTGCCCTTACAAAATGATGAGGACAGTTCTGCTGGAACAATGGGAAAACATCTCGCAACTTCAAAAGCTGCAGATCCAGACTTTATTTCAGTTGTAATTATAGGAAACGTGCATTTTATTACTAGCTGGTTTTGACCAAAAAAATACGATACCACAAACTTATTTTGCAAGAATTTAAAATCAAATTTTACCGGGCCATATCCCTCCCCCGTGACATTGAATTAATAGTTAAGAGAGAGGTCATTTCCTCAGGGAATGTCCCCCGATACAGACCAGTTCTGTAAATATGAACAATAGAATAAAGTAGGTATTGGTGTCTTTGCTGTGACTATTGTGTCACCTCCGTTAATTTTAAGTACTAAAACTCATCTTTAACTTATTTGTGTGGGGTACCAGAGAGCATTAGCCTGTATTTAAAGTCATCAGGAAAAGAACAAATGAAATCAGAAAATGGCCAAGGGTGCCACTCTGAGACAGCTACTTACATCATCACATTGCTCTCAAAAACCATCTTACATCAATGTCTAATTTCCTGCTGTATTTTCTTTATGCCATTGAATAGATATATTGAATTTTTGTTTTATTCAGCTTTTCTCTTTACAAATATGTTACTGAGGACCAATTGAAAATTTTTATCTTCTAGTATTTTTGGACCACAACCTTTAAACTGACAACTGAACAGCGAAAGTTCAGACTGAAAGGTTAGGCAATATGCAACTTTTAAAATGCAAGCTGGTAATATCTGCATGTAATGGAACACAGTTTTTACTGGCAGATATGGAGTGAGAGTCCTTAAGATAATGAACTATAGTATACTTATCAAAATCTAGATATAAAAATATATTTGTAAATGCTTGTTTATAATCCCTTTCCAAAGTCTGCTGTGTTGTACAGATGAGTAGGCAGCAGATGGAGCTACAGTGACCTCATAATGCAACTGCTACAAAGGTGGTTTAGTATTCTTTGGTAATTAGTACACGGCAAATGAAGAAAATAATCCCAATAAATTGTTCATTTTTAATGACAGCATGGAACACTTGCCGTGTCATATTACATTCAATATGGCCAAAAGCATTTAAACAAGAGAAAATCAAATGTTTTAAATAATACTATAACACACCCCTCAGGAAAATTTAGAGGTTAGGTTACACACACTCACTTAAAATTATTTTTTAATTGTCTCCTGCCCAAAAGATAACAGACAGGGCAAGGGCTGAAGCTTAATTGATCTGCTTCCTGAGAAATTTTTACACTGTCATCCAATCCCTGCCCAATGGTTTATAGAACTATTATGTCTTAATCAGTAAAGTTCTGAACTAACCATCATAATTATCATAGAGCATTATCATAGAGCAATGATTCTTCTACACTGAAAAATTATCTTTTCTACAAGTGAAAGCCGCAGTGTAAGAATGGTGTTTAAAAAGGTCAGCTATTGATAATAACTTTCCTTAACGTTTTCAAAGCCAGATATGATCTTCCTGTTCGGGTGATTGAGGCTGTGGCTCTGAAGAGTCTCTTGGAGAAGCCTGGTGACCAGAGAGCTGGGGAGGAATTAGCCCTAGATTAAGATTACTTTGATATGGTCAAAAGTCAGAATTTTTGATGACTTTTATGATATGTCATTATATCTATGCAGAAAATGGCATGTAAAGAAGGTACATATGTTGACCTAATGTCCTCCAGCTACTCACTAAGCAAGGCAGCAGTTTGCTCCAGTTGCCAAGAAATCAGTTGCACAAAATCAAAAGAATATTCCTAAATCAAACACTGTCTTCAGAGAAAACCTGTGATGAAGATAAAGCTCTAAAGGGAGATTAAGAACATTGTGTATTATGTGAAATAAGCAGGAAGGAAAATTGGAGAAGCTTTTAGAAATTCCATTTTTAATACATAATAAAGAGAAATTAGGGAGGAGTGAGTTATTTCAATCAAAATATATTTATACATTTTGATAACCAGAAGGTATGGAAAAATGATGCAAAACAACTAATTCTTTCAACAAAATATTAAAATACTTGGACTAGAAAAAAACTAAAATTGCAAAAAGTACATTCTTCAGAAAAATAACTAATTCAAATTAAATATTTAATTCTGTAAACATATTTCAACCATCTGTAGACCTCAAGAATGAAATTTGTTTCCACAACAAGGATATGATTACAGAGAAAGACTTGTGCAGGGAAAAAAGGAGGGAGATTGATGTACGATCTCAGAATCAAATGGGATTATATTTATTGGGTTCAACTGCTTTGGAAGTGACAGTTGAAAGCAGGTTTGCTCAGAACGTCAGTCAGTGTAAAAGTATTTGGACCGTCCTGACCAGTGAGGTGTATATAAGGCTCTACAGAAAAGAGACAATAACAACTGAATAACAAGATGGAAAGTGGAGTGAAGTGGGCAAAGATCTGCAGACAGAAGTGTGAATGAGTCAATGATAAATAAAGTACCTGAACTGGCAGTTAAGCAGATAAATGAATGCATAAAACAAGATTTTTGCAAACAAAAAGGAAGTTGTGTGAGAATCAGTTTGAGTTCTTTATTGCCCCATTCCTGGTATTCCTAAAACCTTATATGTAATTAAATTTGGAGACAAATTCTTCCCCTTGTTGACTGCTGACCTTGATCTGCCATATGGCTTGCAAAATTAACTTTAGTTGTGATCCCCATAGTCTGACACCTTTTCTCTGAGCTCGATACCTTTTCCTTGCATTTGTGCTCTGTACATGACCTCACACAGTACAAATTGTTCTACACAGTACAAATACAGCATAGGTACAACAAAATCAATTGATAATAATTCCCTTTTACTTACAACATGAAGTCTTGTTCCCAGCAAGGCTCCCTTCCTCTTCTATCTATTGTAGTGCTTTTTAAATTTTGGACTTTTAAAACAACGTATGTTTTGGATGTGTCTGAAAAACAAATAACCAGCACATTGAACAATATTTTAGTTCCTTTCAGAAGATGATAACACAACCATATGGCAGCAAGGGTTTAAGTCATACTTCATACACACCTCCACTCAGAGGTGTGGGCCAAATACATGGATGTGAAGGAGGAAATTCTTATTAGTTTTAGTAGGATTATGATAGGAAAAATCTCTGACCATGACAGGAGGGAGAAAACATAATCCTAAATGTGAGTACTTTGAAGACCAGCTTTCAGACACAGCTTTTTACTGTTTATCAATCTCTAGAGCAGCTCTTAAAAGAAACCAGTACACACTCCTTTTCTGCAAATTAGGATTTTTTTTTTTTAACCTTTTAATTGATAAAATAATATTGGGGACTGGCTAATGGGCTTTTATGTCCAATTAAGGCAAGGCCATAGTCTTGAAATATTTAGTTCAGTGTTTGTACGTGAATCGAGTTCTGTGTATAGATGCAGCAGCAAAATGGGTTTCAGATGCAGTCTCAATTTCAGATTTTTATAAGTGCCTCTGTAAAGGCACAGTGTGAGCATTCATAAAATCAGACCTAATCAGCAAAATTAATAACAGTTAAAAAATTTCAAAGTGCTTGAAAATATCACTGACAGAAAAAAGCAAAAGAACTGAGGGGAAGTTCTTTCCTGTAGGGCCTGACCAGGAATCTAAGGCTGCAAAGGCACATTCTATTATCTCAGTGAACATGGCTTTTTAACACATGCATGTAACACATCCTTCACTACCCTCCAGCATCCTAGGCAAGGATCAACACTGACACATGACCAAAGAAAAGACTTTTTTTAATACAACCATTGTCAAAAGATATATTTTCAAGACGTAGCCAAGAACAGAATTTTTGAACTGTCTGTATTACCACAGGTCAATCAAACACAGAGCTGGAGGGAAGCTGTCACTATCTACAACAGATCACTGAATAGGTTGTATCAAATTACACTGCACTTAACAAAAGGTGTGAAGGAGAAGAGTTGGCTGTGTATATCCTGGATGTAGATCTTATTGATTAAGACTGATTATAATATTTGACCAAAGGACTAAAGTTATCATGTAACGGAAATTTTTTTTTTAATTAAAAAAGTCAACAGTGGCCAATGGTATCTATTTATTTTTTTTAATGCAGGGCACCAGTCTTTTCAAACATGACTTTGTTTTTATACGGAAAAAATGTGACAAAGTCAATATGAATTTAGAAGTCTGGTGACTTATTTGTGAGAAATGGCATCAACAAGGCATGGTTCACACTCCACCATTCTGTGTAACTGAGGCAAACAAAAGATTTGAAAAATCTTTTGTAACTGAAAGTTTTTTATAGTTGGGAGAACTTGTAACTCAAAGTTTGAGAAATTTTCAAAAGAGCTCTAAATTGCTTAGCTAAAAAATAGCAATATACAGTATTTAACTTCAGCCATGTTTAGCACCCATGTAAATTTAAACTACAATACCAACCTCCCTCATAATTAAAAGGTATCTCCTTTAAATGAAGCCATAGGTTACCAGGTACAAACCCACCATTTTAGTGCAGTCTGTTTAATTGTATTATTTCATATTCAACTCTAATTTATTTCCCATTTGAAAGTTTCATGTTATTATGCACCACACCAGATGATCAAACCTTATCACCTGGTATCCTTCTGTTCCTTTTCTAGCAGGAAAAATAAAAATCATCTTGGACTGCCTGCATTATAGTGTTGCCTGAAACCCTGTCATCTGCTTTTTAAAATAGCTATTTCTCCAGTTGTTCCTTGGCCTCTTTGGCTCTTCTCTGGATCTAACTCTTACCCTTCAGTGCTTTTTGATTAATTCACCCTCTTTAAATGTCATGAGTTGTGTCAAATAAGAAAATGTAAATACTCTATCTTTTAAATAACTGAATATGTAACCTCCTTGAAGAATAACACTGTCAAGGGTGAATATTATTACAATATCCTTGAATATTATTACAATATCCTGGCAGTAGGAAAGGAGCTGTCAATTTTGCTAAATGATAACAAGTTTTGTTTCCACAAAGCCATTATTGCAGCTTCCAACCCTTAACTGTCAAAAATCGGAGGCATGTAATGCAATTTTTGTGAAAAGAAAAAGGCAGAGATATCCACCTGCTCAGATCTTCAGCTTCAACCAAAACCAGGGCAGAGCAGCTTACACAATGGAGTAAAAAAAACTACAGAAGAATCACAGAGTTTTGAGAAATGTGGGCATTTCAAGACTGCTCTCATTCACCACCTAGGGAATTGTTCTGCCCAAGGAAATGTGACCAATTATCCGAGAATATACCACTCAAACTTTATTGCCATTAGTCATGGCATTAACAAGACTTCAACCGCATTTAAAGGAAAATTATTTACTTATATTTTATCAAATTATTTTGATATTCCTGTTCTGTAAATTACCACCTCTTGAGTACTAACAAAATATAACATTGTAACATTTTTTTGATCGCACTAGGATTTCAGTGAAAGAGAAAAGACTTTTCAGTTTATACTTTGCACGTATTTCATAGCCTGTTGTTAGAAGAACTAGCAGTTGTACCTGTATCCATCCATGTAACCTCTCTTTAACCCAGTTAACTTTAAATAATTTGAATTTGCTTACATCTATTAGCCAGACATCTACTGGCATTTTTTGCTGCACTGATTAAGTCATATATCAGCTTCTCCTGAGAATTATTAATTACAAAGGTCTTGAAGAATCTAAGGATTTACAGTCAAGCTGTGTGTGAGAAATCTCTGGCTGTTCGACTTTCTTTTCCACCATGGCTAAATCTTGATCCTGGAGAGACTTGTGTAGACCTGGGCAACTTGGTTTTGCTCACATTTATTGCCTAGAGTATACACCTGTTGACTATAACTGTCCATCAGTATCTCCTGCCTGTATTTCCTCACTGGGAAAAGTCAAGACACCATCTCCTCCCAACCCTGGCTAAGCTAAAGTACTGTACTCTCCTTATTTTAAAAAAGTTTCTATTTAACAATGACACATTTAGGTCATCATATTCTGTAAAAATTTTATTTACTGGAAATATATTTTAAATATCACTAGCAACAGTAACATTTCATAACTTAAAATTACAAATTGTCTCAGCTCACAACTTGGATTCCTAATTTGATCTTTAAAATACATGCAAAATTATTCACCCATTTATTTTGTACTATACTGTTGATCCAACATGTGAAAGTAGTCCCAAGCTTAAATGATTCTTCATTGTGATACAGAACCCCATGCCTAAGAAAGAGAAATGTGTAGCAGAAATTGAAGGGGGAACCAGACTTACCAGTTGTTTTATCCAACTTTCCTTTTTTCACTGTATTAAAAATAAAAAACAAACCAAACAAACCATATGATTAGTTTCAGATAATACCTTAACACTGTTACTCAGTATGTTTTATGAAAAATAAAATCTGAGGGATTTATGTGGTGTAAAAAAAACTCAACAAAAATGAAAACAAGTAATCTTAAAAAAGTATCACTGTGGGAAGATAATGTGATTGCTTGGAGCTCTTTGGGAAAGAAAACATGTGAAAACACTTTGTACTTTACAGGAACTTAATAAATACAGAGGGCAGGTATCCAGGAAGGGTATTATTATTCATCACCTCATAATGCCAGTTCTAAATTCTTCCCAACAATAGTCCCAGAAGACTGATTGGCTGTATGTAATCTAAAATAACTTCTATAATTTTACAATGAATCCCTTATTACAGTGTACTTATTCTGCCGCTTAGAAAGGACAAACTTAAGTAAACACCCTACCAAACAAAAAGTGAACATTTTAAATCCTGATTTTGCTTAACAACCAAAAGTTCCACACTATGGTATCTCTTCCATTAACGAAAAATGCTCTGAAGCTAACAGGATTGTGATTCAGACAGTCAAGGGTAGGAAAATTTAACCTGGTGATAATTTTGTATCAAGCATCTGACTAAAAAGGTTCAGTAAATTTAGACTGTTAAACAGTATTAAACATTCTTTCAATTTCCCTGTCATGTCAATATATGTACCACAGTTCAGTTTAATTTGAATGAAAAAACACTGCAGTCCTACAATAATTAAACCTGCTCTATGAATATACATCATATACTTTACTGCTATACTTAGGACCTAGTAATTGCCAATAAAACAAAATTATGAGTCCACAACTTTACAATGTAAAGGTTTGCAAGAGACTGCCATTGTTTTTAAATATCCTTTCCATTTGCTTAATCTCCTGTACCTTCCTATTACTTATTCTTGCTTTCATCTCTCCCGAAATATCCCTAAGAATTCTAAGTAACTGCACTGTATTTCCAGAATGTCTGTCATCCTGAATAATTCCATCACACCCAGGAAACTTTCACTTTCCACACAAATGCTGAAGGGCCTAAATGTTGCTGAGCTACGAACCGAGGCCAAACACTTCAGCAATTCAACTGCACTATGAGAGAGCACAATTTACATACTTCCCTTGAAGGAAGTACTGCAAGAAATATTCTCATCAACATAAATGAGCAACACACAACTCCTCTCTCTAAAGTTACTTCTTATAACTACGTACTAAGTACTTGTCACATGGATGAAGGAGCTCAATAAGAAAAACCTACCTTTTACAGAGAGAAGTTCCATTCCGGCAGAAAAATATTTTTAAGACCACACATTGAAATTCAGAGTTGTTTTTTTTTTTTTATACAAAAGGAAAGAAATAGTTTGGCTTGAATTAAATTAGTCTTCCACTGCTGCTCCCTCACTGCATGTGTGTTTCACTTGCAGCATGCTCCTCCCATGGCTCACATGGAGCGAAGCCAACCAACTGATGGAGCAGATAATAAATTGCTTCTCCCTCTACACCCAGACACAGAAGAGGAAAGAAATATTACAACTGTTTCCTCACCCTCATTTCCTCAGCTTCTATCTGCTGTATGCAGCTGTCTCTAGTCTATACACATTTCCGAATGCCATCTTTTCCAGAAGTAACAAACTCAGTGCAACTCTTTTTATTAAGAACATATTTTAGGAGCTCTTAGGCTTTGATTTCCATACTTGCAAAGCAACCCATCTGGAATACAAAAAAGTTGAAGGTTTTTTCTTTTACTGCAGAGCCACAAAGAACACGTCCTATGCTATAGCTAAGAATATGTAATTTTATAAAACATTATAAATAAATATTGCACAAAACCCAAATTTTATTATACTTCATTAATTTCTAATTCTGTTGCAGCACTTCATAAGATAATAAACACGCTCAAGAAATGCTAAAACATTATAGAACAATATTCAAATTATTATACTCAACAACACTGTAATTATTACAAAAACCATGGTGTTTATGACTACTTGTTTGGATTATATTGCGGTGGTTTTTTTTGTTGTTGTTGTTTTTTGTTCGTTTGTTTCTAATTGTTGTTAACAGTAGATATATTTCCACAGACAGAGAATATTTTACTTAGTAAATTTCCAAGTCTCCATTATATTATAATTGAAGGTGGAGGTCAAGTAGGGGAGTGTCCTTTGATCAGAGGGGAGTTCAGGAATGAGTGGCTGTCTGCAGTTTGAAGAAACTGGGTCTGGAAGATGGCCCACCTCAAAATACACATGAGAGCTGGGATTGTTTAGCCAGGCTGTGAGAAAGCCCGGGGAGGTGCGGGTGGGTTTAATTAATGTTTAGAAAAACCCCATGAGAGCTGTAAACAAGACTGACTCTTCTGATTATTACCTAATAACAAGTGAACAGGCCAAGGGCACAAAATGAAACTCACAGAAACAGAAAACTCTTTTTTTTTACTGTGAGAGTAGTTTAACACTAAAATAAGTTTCCAGAAATGCCATGGAGGTTTTCTGTGCTTGGAGGTACCCCAAATTCTACTGAACCAAATCCTGAGCCCCTTGCTCTTGCTGATATTGTTTTAATCAGGGATGTTGGACTAGATGATATCGAGAGTTTCCTTCTTTGCGATTCTGTGCCAGTCCACAGAGTCAAACTGTTAAGTGTGACACTGAAGTATATTTAATTCAGGAGGTCATGAAAGCCTACGGTCTCTATACATAATGTGTGTAGTCTTTCCCTCCATAGAAGTGTCATAAGAAGTTCTTAGGTAGCTTCAGGGTCATGCTATTACACCATAATGTGAAGTTATTAACGTATTACATTTTGGTCTTGTGTTTTAGTGCAATATATTTGCATATCTCTCTTCTGAGTTGTGTTCTGAACAAGTCTCCCATAGTAGACTGATAGTCTTAGAGACAGGTTTCCACCTTAGGCAAACAATGGAGTTCTAGTGGAGTTAACAAAGCTAGCCTGGTACACATAGGATGAGACACTGACCCCAGGGGCGCATTTGGATCACAGGAAAAAAATCTTTACTTGGAACAAAAACCTAGTCACTGCTTAGCAGGGTTTAGTAAGTAGACTTCACAGTAAGCTTCAGCATGAATCAAACTTACACAGCTGCATCTCTGTATCCATCTGGAACTGGGCAAACTTGGCTCTTCTTCCTTTCTTCCATGCCCATTTTCAGATATCAGAGCCTGTCATATGAAGCACTGATTTTTTCCTTGAATCCTTGGATTGCGGCTGCACAACTGTGGCCATTGTTGTTAATTTACTTTACTGTGATGCCATGATTGTTATTTACATAAGCAATTTGGAAAGATGTTATGATTTTATGGTAGGAAATATGAAGAGAATACCTGAACATAGCCAGAAGGTCACTGTGGACTGGGAACACAGCATGCACAAATGCTCTTTCATTTAGAAAAAGCATTTATTACATCTAACAAAAGAATAGCGAACAGCACTGAGCTGGAACAAGCTGTCAAGATGGTGTTTGACTAAAGGGCATAAGAGTAGAAGCTGCAGGACAAAATCCATGCTTCAGTACCTCAGGTACTTACCCTGTTACTCATCCATGCCTTCCCCAAGGTTTTCCCCTTCCAATATTATAGTTATTATTTAATGCCTGATAGAACACTTCAGTCCTATATGTTGACTTCAGTTAAAAGGTCCCAACATCACAAACCTATATGCAGAATCAAGAATGTAGAAAGACATTTGAAAAAAAAAAAAAGAAAAAAAAAGAAGCAAAATTAATTGCTTATATTGCATTTTTAAACTAAACTATTTCAAAACTGCTTATAGTTCCAGTTCACTCTATTCCATAGAAGAGCCACACCATATATTAGGTATAATGCTGTTATTAAGGATGTGTCACCAGATACCTGACACTGTTAAGTGATCTGCTACCATGAGAGTTATGTAGTTATTTTTCAATTCAAATTTTCAGCTGATATGAGAATATAATTATTTCAATTTGTGAGCTTTTTTTCTACTGAGAATCTGCCTTTTTAAACTTCTTTTATATGAATCTATACAGCACATATCAGCAAATTAAAGCTTGCCAGCATCTTTCAGTTAATTCATCAAAAGCAAGGAGATTTCACTCTGATGATTCACCTATCTGGCATTAAAACTACATATTGTTCTTTTCAGGAAGTTTCTCCTCTACAGGATACTTGTAATGCCATAACTAAGGTCATGAACCCATAGATTCTAATACAATATTTTGCAAAAGGAAAGCAGAGCACATTTGAATACTGATTGCAAAAAAATATGGAGGACAACGTCCCAACTTTCACAGGAAAATGAAAACACAGCTTATTGTTTAAAGATTCATCAGTCAGAGAAGACAATATTTTTTTAAAAACCCTGGTGAGAAAAAAAAAAAATCCAAATTTCAAGTGTTACTACAAATACAGAGTGTAGGAACAGTCCCCTTGCAGCCCGTGCATTTTTGTCTGAGACCATCATGAAGCTGTCTTCTCTTGGGTAATTTTATGCTGACCCATGTTGGGTTTTAAAAAACTTCTGGCCTTGGAACACCAATATTTTAACTATGCTTTTTCTGCAATTCTTCCCTTGATGAGAAAGCAATTTTGATCCTTTGCAGATTAATTCAGAGAGTGAATTTTTCAGCTGATGAACATTCATCAGAACCTTCTTAACACCTGCCCATGAAGAAATATGCCAGTCACTTGAGAAGAGTAAGTCATGAAGTAGATTTTTGCATTTCCCTTGAAATCAGTCATCGGCTTAAAATGAGAACTAGTGGGAGAAGATTTTTGTCTAGTATAAGGAAGAAATTACACACTCTTCTGATCAAATTCAAAGATAAATAGGTATATTACCATTATATGATCCTTATAACACAGAAACCTGAAGCACATGAACAGGAATTCAACCACCAAAGCAAGAAAAAAAAAAAATCACTTTTCCCAGGCAGTTGATTTCTACCTTTCAGAAATATAGATTCTGCATTCCCAGGTGTACACTATAATTTTCAGTAGACTTCATAAGTGATAAAAGATAGAAATAATGAACTCTGTAACAAAAATACACTATCAAGAGATACATCATCAAAGCGACAGGATAAGCAGAAAATCAATCAGTTGATTTCTGACCCTGAAATACCATGAGCAATACTGAAGATAGGAACTACAAATTAGATCAGTTTTGTCCTTGCCTCCAAAAGATAGGCACAACTATGGTCAGGGATAATCGGTGATATACTCTGGACTGCACAAGAATCACCTTGATAAATGAGTTCAAAGCACTCCACTGACCCTTTTCCAAGAGGAAACAAATGAAGGGCCCTCCTTCAAAATGTTATGCGTTATTAAACATCAAGAATAGAAATTTTATTGAAGTATCTGTTATTAATCTCCCAAACTGTAGTAAAGTCAAGCCACAGCAATAAAAAATCCTGAAGTTTTAACAAAAACAAAAATACAAGAACTTATCATAGATTCATATTCCACCTGTCATATTTATGATAGTCACAGGAGCTGGTAGACTGTTAGAATAAAAATAGACTTAACTCACAGGTTTGTTACTATATTACAGAAAAATGTTATTCAAACTAAAAATAAGTGCCTCAAATTAAACAATTTGCATAATTGAATACTTAGAGGCATTGAGAAGACCGTATCATTTTTATTTTGGTCCTAAACTTTGGAAATAAAAAAATTATTCATTTATTAACCTTAGGGGTTTTGTATACAAATTTTGCATGCCACTTCACATTTCTCCTTCCTTGACTTCAATTTCAAAAAGACTCACAAACTACCCTTATCTGTCTTTTCCAAATAGCATTGGAATTTGGATCTGTACAGTGGTTTTGGATATTCTAATCAAGAATGCATTGAAAAGAAAGATAAACATTTTAAATATTTTGCATTAATAGAAACTGAATGTGTACAAACGTGTCACTGTACCACTACAGTAGTCGGGCAGAGGACCACAAACTCATACAGTGTGTGATTATGGTCCCTAAATCTGGGTACAGCTCTGCCCCCACTGCGACCTCTGTCTCTTCAACGACGCAGTCATCTGCACCGCTGACCTCACACGGCCCAGAAAGCATTGACCCCTTTGTGCAGCAAGACAGCTCGGAAAAAGTGACCTTAAATAATGCAAGGAAATATAAATCTTGTAAAAATAGGTATTTCCTTTTTTACAATCTATTTTAAGTTAACAAAGACTTTCTAAAGTTTTTATTTTGTTGTTAGCATTGCTACTCATTGGTATGATTTATGTAAAATTGCTCGCTATCACACAAAAATTAAATTGCACTTTTATTAATAAAGAAGGAGTAAGTTTCAAAAGAATCTTAGCTTATCAGAGGTGAAATCAAATATTTGTGCCCAGTAACTGATTGTCAGTTTGTTCCCTATGAAAGGAAATGTTTTCCAGTCTCTTTGATTGCTGCTCCTTGTGTCCTTACATAGCCTTAGCTACCTTCTTGTCTACTTTTATTTTACATTTAGGGACACCTAGTGGCTCGTGCCCGACTTGCTCTGGAAAGCAGCAATGAATTTGCATTTCTATTATTTATCTATTAACCCATAGCATAGTAAACACTTCACAAAAGAAATTACGAAAACACAGAAATGTATTTCATAGTATGCATGAAAAGACTGAGACAAAAAAAAAATATCCCATTTTTTCATTCTTTTTGAAATTCATACCCAGGGAGTAAACATTTCTTTTTTATTTTGATACCATAGAACATGTACCTTAATTATTTTTCCCCCAGAAATGTCAATTTTATTCATCTTGTGCACTAAGTTTCTTAGTTTGGCCTCTGTATCTTGTCCTAAATATATATCTCAAATAGATGCCATTTTTCATAGTTCCATGTATGTTTGTATACATACATTCCTTTGACCTTTGATTTAATGGAGTGCTTGAACCTAACCAGCTCTCTTGGTGTCAGTAGTACTGCTCTATATATGAAAAAGGTAGCAGAATGAAGCCCCTACCAAGAAATAAGGAAAGACTCAGTAATTCCTTCCTCTCCAATCTTAAATTAAAAAAAAAGTCCCTAAACAAACAAACAGTTTGAGTTTGATACTCAGATATTTAGCAGAATTTTTTTCCAACCCAGTTAACCCACATAATCTTAGGAGTGTACTGTTAGTTATGAACTCTGCAAATTTAACAGACCTTTTCTTAATGTTTTCAAAAATGCTCCATTCCTGGGACACCCAATGACTGCCTTTAATCCACATCAGCTCTTTACCCATATTTTTAAGATGGTAATCCTCTCTTCAGCTCCCCTTAAAGTATTTTTATTAAAAAGAAGCCATGAAACTATAGCAAAAATAAAAAATTCTGAGGTTTCTTTATTTCCTGTATATGTTAAATAAATACACAGGAAGTGTTTAAATTAATATTTTTAAAGTATCTATAATAGCTCAGCTTTTTCACCTTTTCTTTTAAAAAAATTACTTTATACTCTAAAACTGCATTAAATACATATCTACAAGAAATCCAAATATTTCCCATCCCATTTCTGTAGAAAAGCAATAGATAATCTCTTTCGCTTGGATTCTCATGTCCCACAAAAGTATTAAGCAAGGAACTCTTAGAAACAAATATATTTGGTCTCACAGGATCAAGAAAACTGGAAAAAGCATGGTCAGGATCCTTATAATGAGAAATTTTAAAAGTGCAAAAAGTTGTTACAAAAATTCCCTTTTATTTTCCCCCCCTTCCCCCACATTTCCTCAGAAAAGCACAAAGAATGAACAATAAATCCATTTGATTTATGGGATACATACAATCTTGCAAGGCAAAAGTGTCAAGTGAGGAATTACAGCAAGGAAACAAGGAGGTTACTTCCACGAGCTCCAAACGCCGTTAAACTGCAATCCAACAATAACAAGTCACGTTTAGCAGGCCGAGCAGAAAGAAGAAATCAGCGTTTTAACTGTCTCCCTTTTTGCACTTTGCTCCCTCTCGTGGCTAAAACTGAGTATGACAGACCTTGGTAATTACAATAAATACGCAAACCCGTATTTATTACTCATATGTTAAAATTAATTGCGTTGTGAAACTACCCCTTTGCCAGATCTAATGTCTACAGTTTTATCATTTTCAGGGAAAAGCTCAAACAAATACTACAGTTTGTAATACAGTAAGAAAATTATTAAGATGTTGAATCGTGTATTACCAAACACTGCCTGGCTTTATTTCCACAGTGTAACAAGTACAGGCTTATCTATCCCTTTTATCTGACAGCAATTTGTGAAATTACATTTATTCTCATAAAGCTTTGCTGATTTAATCAACAGCATTCTTCACAAGTTCAGCCAATGGTGAACATACCCATAGCTTATCTTTGCAAAACAATACCTACATTGACATGAAATGTGACACTTTTTCATCAATATTTCATCATATTATACATAAGATAATACAGTGAATTCTCACTACTTGACAACTATCCTGTAATACAATCTAAGCTAATGCTGTTTCATATTTCAGTATGTGACAACTGTCAACAATGTTGTTAACCACTAATTGCTCTTGTTATTCTCAGAAACATGCCTTGATTGCTAATTGAGACCAGATAAATATTTCAGTTTATTGAAATTGCTTTGCTACTCGTTCACTTATAGAGGAAAAATCTTTAAAAGAAGATGAAGAGAAGAAAACTAGAGAAATTAATTATTGGGTGTTAATAACGAAAACAGAGACTTAAATTAGTACATTGTCTGATTTGATTAATAAAATAGTGAGCAAGCACTATTTTTTGTGAGAAGTATGAATATACAGGTACCTATATAACCCCAGAACATAAGAAACAGGCCCAGTTTTTCACATTTGTATAGGATTTTTTTCAAAGTTTTGAAGTGTTTTTCATTAGTAGTTGTCAAAATTTTCCACACTGGAAGTAAATACAATTTTTTATTAAATTAGAGATGGGAAAAGTAAACCACTGATGGGAAAATTGGCTGCACAGTGCTTCCCAAGTAAATGAACACAAGTCTGCAGCGCAACATTGCATTTCTGAATCAAGTTTCTGAATTCCAATAATTGGTTCACCCTCATACTCAATACAAGTCCATTTTTTGGCATTATAACTGAAGTCCTCAATCTTGTTCTTGAAACATGCTTCAAAATCTCCCTTTCTAGTTTCTTAAAAGAAATTACAATAGATTTCCCAAACCCTCAACAGTGCCACATTAAAATCTTGTGGTAAGTCATACAATTTTCTTTAGAACCAAATTGTTATTTTTGAAAGAACAGTGGAAGGTGAACAGTACAATTTTCAGCAAAAGTCTTCCATTTATTGCCTGTAGGTGGCCTACAAGGAAGCTGCAGGGACTTTTGATAAGGGTATGTAGTGACAGGAGAAGGGAGAAGGAGGGAAGGTTTAGATTAGACAGTAGAAATTCTTTTCTTTGAGGGTGGTGAAACACTGGAAGAGGCTGCCCAGAGAAGCTGTGGATGCCCCATCCCTGAAAGGATTCAAAGCCCAGTTGAAAGGGGCTCGGAGCAGCCTAGTCTAGTGGAAGGCATCCTTGCCCATAACAAGGGCTTGGAACTATATGGTTTTTAGGGTCCCTTCCACCAGCCATTCTAGGATTGTACAAAATATATTGCTATGGAATTAATGTGTACTATTTCTGTGGAGTGAGTTGTTTTCCCAAGGCAACAAATACAATGCTGAAAGACAAAATAGAAATCACACAGTTTTGTGACCCTGTCTGAGCATAAGATGCAATTAAGGTCTTTGGTGTGACCTTCCTTTTGTGTCAAATTGTGCTAAAACACATGTGACAGTTTTTTTTATGGAAACCTCCATGTATCAGTGATTAAGGAGAAGCTGTCAAAGTAATTTATTTATGTTCACAGGCAGAATTCGCGACTCATATGAGGTGTCAAAAAGCACAAGCAATATCTAGTTTATCCGTTAGGTTACTTGGCCTCGTACAATTGTTCCACCTTCTTGATAGCATTTTTTGACTACAAAAAACTTTAGCTGAGGTTCCAGTTACCACTATTGATTTAAAGGGCTAGTGTTCCCCTTTTCTGAGAAAAGTAGTATTAAGGCTCCTAAAGTAAGTTGACTTGTACCATCTCATTTTGCTTCTAATATGATTGTTACTAAAATCTCTGTAAGCAAGCCCAGAATAAAGACATATCTTTGTAAGTTTTCACCTGACATACACCTGACATTTTCAGTGTTTGATACTTGGCCGGTTGCAGTTTAATCAAATATCACCCTTTACATTAAAGATCTATTTTCAGGACTTATAACTTGTCTACATAAAATGATTCATATGGTAAAGTGATTTATGAAGTCTCATCTCTTAAGTTTTTTTATTTTATTTTATTAAAAATATTTTGAAATCTAAACTCCAGAAGTGCCAGGAAAAAAGTCTGCAAGAAGTATGTTTCAACAAATTACAAACTTTACATGCTTTTGTCTTTATTTATTGCATTCATTTACCTATAAAACATAGTCTATTGATGCAGACTATAATCACATTAGCACATTTGAGAACATTACTATTTAAGTCAAGGCAGATATCTTGGTGTAAATCAGAATTCAGTAATACTAAAATAGAAATATTGCATACTTTAGCTACTACGTTTATTACATAAAAATAGGAAAACCACAGGCAATAAAAATGTAGTTAACTTTCTTAGTATCCTTCTAATTCTCTGTGGATTTTAGGCAAACAAATGTAGGAAGACATAATTTTAGAGAATATAATATTTTTATATATAGTGAGTCTCATGATGTTGTTTGCAACCCTTGATGTGACTGTGACCAAGTATTTCTGTAGCTAAGATGAACTCACCTGTGCACTGCACGGCCTGTTCAGCTCTGCTCCTCACAAGAATCTCCTGCAGACCTGAGCTTCTCTGGGACTGACCTTTGAACAAAAAAGAAAAAGACTGAACACACATCGTGTTTCACGCTCTTACGGTACTCATTCAGTGCAGTTCATTAATTGCTTTCAAACAGGAACACCTGACCTGACAAGGC
Organism: Bombycilla garrulus; assembly: GCA_013400315.1. Taxonomy (NCBI): domain Eukaryota; kingdom Metazoa; phylum Chordata; class Aves; order Passeriformes; family Bombycillidae; genus Bombycilla; species Bombycilla garrulus. The sequence goes on along the minus strand of VXBU01018423.1, from coordinate 1,357,603 downwards.
TCATCCTCGCCGATGCACAGCCCTCATGCTGCCAGGTGCGCGGGGTGACGGCCCTCGAGCCCCCACAGCCGCTACTGCTCCCACACCTGCGGGAAATCACGCCCTAACCACCTCCCGCCAGCGGAAATGTTCTTCTCACCATATTTAAGGCAGGGCGGGGAGAGGAGAGGTTTCCTCTACCTTATCGCCCTGTGGGGCAGCTTTTAGGGGCGGCCGGGGCCCCTCTGTCCGTCCCGCGGCAGGCGGGGTGCGGACTGGCTTTTCCCCGACTTGTTTTCCTCCGGCCCCTGTTTCGCCCCGAGCAGCCGGGGCAGGGAGCAGCCGCTGAAGCTCCTTCGGTCCCCGGGAGTTCGCCGGGCCGAGGGCGCCGGTGCGGCCGGGGAGCGCCAGTTGGATCTGGCCGGCGCCGCCCGTGCCGGGCGTTGCCGCTCCCGAGCGCGATAAAACCTGTCCCGTGTCCCTCAGCGCCCTCGCTGCCCTGCGCGCAGTGCCTGGGAGCCGGAGGAGGTAAGGGCAGCTCCCGGCAGCCGCAGCCTCTCGTCCCGCTGAGACTGCCCTGTGCGGCCGTAAGGCTCCGCTTCTTCAGGTCAGGTTTGGCAATAGTGGGTTCCCCAGAACTGTCTTTGTGGGTGAGAAGCCTTTTTAGCCGGTGCGGTGTTTGTTCTTTCTTACTTGGGCGAATTTCATCCGTTTCTGGGAGGTGTTGATCTGCTGCGCGCGTAGCATCAGCTTTGTAACTTTCAGCTCTGGTATGACATGTTAGATGTCTGTTACTTCTGTTCTCAGCGTAGTTTAGTCAATTACATAGATTCCATCCATTGCCTGGGCATTTATTTCTTCACTGGATTTATTGGAGAAAACTAGTAATGTGAGAACACATAGTGTGCGAAATATTAGCTCCTTGAAGTGTGAAAATGCTTTTGTGCTATTTTGGTGATTCATTATTGACTATTCCTTATTGAGTAGATGAAAAGCATTAGTGTAATATTTTATTTTTTTCCCAGCAGTCCCATTTTCTTTTGCATATAGCTCTGGTTAAAGGGTGGGATTTTTCTGAGACTTACTCAATTCAAAATTAATTAGGATGGCTCACTTAGAGTCTTGGGGCTTTTCTATCATGATTACCTTTCTAGTTGGTGCTAGAAGTAGTAGTAGTTGGTTTCATATACCATGTAATTTTAACATGTCAGTGATGTCCCTGTACAGAACTATGGTATTTTTGGGATTTCTTGTTTCACAAATAGCTATTGTAGGTCTGCTCAAAAGGTTAGTGTCAGTAGGATTGATTACATGACAAGAACAGGTTTTTCTCATTTAAAGACTCTTCAATGCTAGATTTTGAAGTTCACTGTAAAGAAAACTGCAATCCATGCATTGAGTAACTTTTGGACTTCAGTCCTGCTTCGTAATAAACAGTGTCTTCTTACTTAGGTTAGACTGTGTCTATAACAAGTCATTCAGAGGTGTTTACACTAAATAATTGCATGCCCTGTAGCAAAGAACACTGCAGAGAGGCTTGTTTGTTAATTGAGAGTATCTAAAGAGTAAAATTGAAAAAAAAAAGCTTGTCAGAGTTTAGAAATCCTCACTGTAATGCAATTGCTTATACCACTGATTAATGATTATTACACAACAATCGAGAAAACAAGGCCTGGTAAAATTTTCTGGTTGTTTTATTTTTGCCATCTGATTCCAATTTTGTTTGTTATTTAAACATCCCAGAGTACAGTGTAGCTGAACCAAAAACATCACCTTTCTATGATCAACAGGGTTTTTTGTCTTAAATGACTTCAAGGTCACCTAAGAAAGACAAAATGATTGACTCAAAACTTTGATTCATGTTCCCTGCCTGTCAGTTTCAGATCCTTGTAAGTTTTGGTTTTAGCTTTCATGTGTCTTGACTTTTCCAGATTGTGTCTTTTTGTGTTAAAACAGTGTAAATAAAGATGAATTTTGTAATTGTGGCTAGTTCATTACAGAATTAGTTATATTTCATAAAAATGCAAGTTAATCAAAGCTCTTGTCTTACAAATGAATTTGCTTACATCTGTGGGATATTTTGACACAGAATCCAAGTTTATTACTCTCTACACTTTCCGAGTTCTGGAGGCCATAAAGTTGGAGATGACATTGTCTTAGTAGGTCCTTTGATTCATATGAGATTATGTTGGGATCATTGACTCTTTAGGGGGAATAAATGTCTTTCTGCTTGAAAAACAATTTATAATTAAGGAAATGTAAGGAGCTGTTCCTTTATTAGCATAAGGATGGAACACTTTCTTGCAGGGAAAGGTTTCAATAAACCCAGGCATGACTGAATATGTATAAAACTGAGGGTGAAATCCTTGAGCAAGATGCAATTTCATAGAAATCAAAACTTACATTCTGCAGGGACTGATGGCCCTTTCTGTCACTTGTGCTTTCCTGTAAGAACTGATGCATGATTGTCCTAAAACCTGATGGAAAATCTGCTGCAAAGCATTTCATGATTTGGATGTAACTCCACTGGAGATAACTTAAGGTGATACTTCCTTTGTACTCACTGCTTTAGGAGTGACAAATAACTTGCATGTGTGTAGTTCTGCATAGTGCCTAAGCAAGATTTCATTTCCTGGACAAATCTGTTCTTGCAGCTGATAGGACATTCAGACACCATATTTGAGACAATAAAAGTAAATGTGTTTTTTTCTCCAAGAGATGATGTCTTTTACGGCTACATGTGCACTTGCATTATATATTTTTCTTTGATTAAACTTAGTTTATGTACTTGATATATAGGATTTAAAACCAAGGTTGCTAGCTCAAGCACATTAATTGTTGTCTAAAGTGTTTAAACAGCTACTATGTTGTTGAAGCCTTTAATGACTGTTGAACTAAGTGGAAATTTATATTTTTAGACCCATTTTTGATTTATCTACTTAGCAAAAAGACATGTGATATTTTTCTGGGGAGCTTAATATAACAGTTCATGAGGTAAAAAAGGAACTTCAAGGAAGTGAAGCTTGTTTTACTGTATCTTTTGACAGTGTGGAAAGCACAAATGTTGAGTTGCTGCATTTTCACTGCCTCATTTTCCAGCTTAGGTGCAACATAAAATATCTTAATTAATATTGTGTCACCAAAAGGTTTTGAGATGGCCAATTGAATTCTGCCAAGATAGAGTCTTTTGATGAAAACATATCTTTATTGATTGTAGAAGAAGAAAATCATTCTTAAAATGAAATCCAGAGAAAAAAAATCATATCCCTCAGAGAAAATTTCTGAGTGGCAGGTTGAGATTAACATCATAAAATTGAATTTGTGCTGCAAACCTTTGATGTAATCAGCAGCTGGGAGATGGTGTTGCCCTTACTGTGCTCCTTCTGATTGTGGTGAATTATTGTGTGGAATGAAATAAGTGTTTCTTGTGTCACTCGTTCAAGAAATACAAACAAGGTATTACCAGGTGCTTCTTGCCAGTTAAAATGGGTTGTATCGATTGCTGGTCCCAGTGCCCTGCTCCCTTGGACTGCAGCAGCAGGACGCTGCCATCCCCAGGGAGCTGTGGGTGTCACTCAGCAGTGACTCCAGCCCTTCAGGATGTAGCCCAACAGGTCTTGAGCCAAGTCCCATCACATCTTGAGGTGGAATGCAACATCCTTAAGGAGAGTGCAACATTTAATTCATGAAAATATAGAAAGTTGTGAGAGCAGGGTAGAATAGAGTGTGAAGCTGCTTTTAAGAAAAATTATTAGATTTTTAGTAAGATTAAAGCAAATATTGATAGAACTTTATTTTCTTATGTAAAAGCTAAGAGAATGTGTCAGATAAAACCAAAGAGCAGACAGGGGAATGAGATTGATTAGAAACACAAAAACCATAGGAACGGGTCGTGAAAATAGGCTCTGCCTAAATTTACCTCCTAAGGTTTCCTTTACTGCAAAGATGAATATAATGGCATGTGCATGGGGGGGAACATATTCGATCCAATACAAACAGCCAAATTCTGCTAATATCTTAATATTTACAGGACTGTAAGCCAATTTCTGCATGGTTTTCTTTTGTGCTTGCATTGATTGCCAGACATGTAACTGGACTTTTAAGAAAGTGACCTTCTATTGACAGCTTGGAATGTGTAGGAAACATGAAATAAATATGGCTATAAGTTTAAAAATGTTTTAGCAGGTTAACTGTTACCTGTGAAGTGATATTGTCATAAGAAGTCTTTCTCCTTCTATAACTAAACTGTAAATTTGCATTTGTTAGACTTTTTATGAGTTATGTTGATGAGAAAGAAGTTTGTCACAACCAGCATTTTATAAGGTGAACTGTTTGAGATTAGGTCCCTGGGAGAAGTTTAGCTCCTCCCTTTCAGGACTTTGGTGTGTATATATATTTCTCAAATGTTATTTCTGAGTTAATTGAAAGATAACGATATGTATTATCTTTATCAAGAAATGCCATTCTTACAACTGGAGCTAATAGTTTAATGACTTGGGGGTGTGTCATACAGAAAAATGTCCATTAGGCTTTTGAGCAAGCACTGGAAATGCAAGGACCAATAGGGAATGTGTGCTGCAGTCTTCAGAGGAGCAAAACAGAACTCAGATTTCTCACTTCAGATCACTGTGAGTGCATGGGTGTGCGTGCTCCTGAGACTTCAGCCACTCTGCCCTTTGAACCCTTTATGTTCCCAGGCCACTGCCTTTAAGGTTGTAACTTTCATTTTGAGAAAATGCAGCTCAGGGAAGGGATGTGTGCCGGAGCTTAAGCAGTAATTATGTAGCAGTGATTGGAAGGTCTGAGATGAACCCCATAGGGAAGCTAATGATTGTTTCATTTTGTTTTAAGGTCAGTAGAGGAGTCAAAGTCAAGATACACTTAGAATATGTGGGGAAAGTATATGCTGGGTTATGATGGCACTGGTTCTTTGTGGTATAATCTGACTTTTTAAATTCTCATCAGTTCATGAGCACTCCTAGTCAAAACAGCTGAGTGATGAGGAAAAGACCATGCATAAATATGTGCTTAGTAAGGCATTCAAGGTCAGACCTTTGGCTTTCCAGCCTCTTAAAGCTTTTGATTAGACTTTTAAATATCTCATGGCTCATGCAGAATGAGAGGTGGTGTACTCAGCTTTCCAAATTAAGTTTTAATACTACACAAATGGTCCAAAGTTACTAGAGTAGTGCAACCAAAGTCCTTGAAGCAGTGAAAGTTTGGATGTTTTTCCAAGTTAACAGTGGTTTGTGGGGTGGTTTCAGTGTGAAAAGAAACTAGAGACAGAATGGTAGAGATGGAACAAGTTAGTGGTGAGATGGGCCAGTATGGTTTTAACTAAAACCAGAGCTTTTCAGTAATGAGAGAGCACTCTTTGGCAGTATGGTTATAAGGGCAGCACAAATAAGTTTATTAGGCTGTATGTTGGGAGAAATGGGCAGTAGGACTAAGAAACGTGATTTCAAGTTGAATTATGGGTTAATACTGCAAATCAGACATGCTTGAGTCAGCAGAGCTGGAGGAATTTGACACATGCTGATAAGCTACATGCAGCTCTGACATGCCTTGGGCAATATTTGACTTTGTGGAAACAGCTTTTACCTTTTTAAAAGGAGCCGTCTGATAAATAGCTGTTGCTTTTATTTCAAAAAAGTTTGCTTTAGGTGCCATCAGTATCACTAATAAATCTGGTAAAGCTAAGTATTGTCAGGCAAAATGTGTCCACGTGGCTATGCTGTGTTTTTAATGAAGTCATGCTATGCTAAGAAGCAAAGGTTTCATTCCAACTGCTTGTGCATCAACAGATCTTAATCCAAAAAAACAAGAAGCAAGTGGAGGAAAAAAGCTAAGGACTGTATTAATACAAAAATTCATATACTTTGTGCTTTCCTTCTCCTGGGCTCCAATTGTAATGTAAAGGAAAACGTACAAAATATTCTTGCTACATTTCAGTCTAAATTGGTTCTCCTGCAACCAGTGTTTTGTCACTAGCAGTAGTTTTTTATTCATGTTACTCATGAGTAACTAAAGAGTCTGCAGATAGATCATCTCCACATTAGCATATTCTATCAGTTTGTTTTCTTTTTAACATCTCTTGATTTGAGTTCTCTATTACTTATCACTTGCTCAGCAGTAGGTCTTTTGCTAAGACTATTGAGCTTGATTCTATGCTTCCCTTATAATAAAATATAATTTATGAATTAATATTCAATATTTAATGCAGTACAAACTTGAATTGTGCTTCCTTGTGGTGTTTTACACTAATTGAATACAAGCATGTTACAAGTATAAATAAGTACATGATGTGCAAGCAAATGCATTTTGAAGATGCAGGATTTGGCTTATCCAACTCTTTTGGCAGCCATCTCTTTATAAATACTATGAAAATGGCAACCTTTTTTTAGCTTACCTGGTAACTGAAAATATGACATTAAAGATTTTCCAGAACAGCTTTTATTTCAGGGCATAAAATGCAAGAGAAAAGGATTTTAGTGTTCATCAGTAACTTCATATGACTGGATGTTTAAAAACAAAAAATTAGGCAAGTCAGATTCTAATGCTGGGAACAATAACATGTGTCAGTATTTTTGTATAGCCACAAAGAGCTTTTGAATGAAACTAAGTGGGATAGCCTAATGAACCCCGACCTTAATTTTTTCTTAGATTCTTCTTCTACCCTCAGCATTCTGCCAAGGTTGTATGGCAGGAGCTCGATCGTCTGCCATACCAGTCTTTTCAGCCTTTTTTCTCAACAGCTGAGCCCTTTATCTCATTTTCTTGTCAGGAAGCAAGACCATTCCTTTAGTTATGTGTCACTTCAGGCTTTTAATGGTAGTTATGAAGATACCTCTTGTCCGTGTCCCTGCTTTCAGCTGCAGTTGTGCTGTTACAGTTTCTTTAAGCATAACTGAAGAGACTGGTTCTGTGCTCCATTTCTGTCCTGTGGTCTTTTCTGAATCATCACAGGATCTGCTCTTTGTGTCACGTCTCATCATTCCTGTGTTACTTCCTTTGACTCACTGTTACTGGCTGCCATGTATTTTGTTCTGCCCACTTCCTGTCTCTCCTCACAAAAGTTCAGCTTTACTGTCATGTTTTTTGACTGAGTTCTCCCAGCTGCACTACTGTAGCATCTTGTTTCATTTTGAACATATTTTCCAAGGATGTGCTAAGGGCTCTGTCTCTTCTTTCTCCAGGACAAATTGGAGCACACCTCTGAAAGGTGAATTTTGCTTAGTGGTTGCAAAATAGTTGGTCTGAACTATGTCTTCAATTGTATTATTGCTGTCTAGATTAAAATAAAGGAGACATACAGTATTTCTTAAAAAAGGTTAATAAAATATTTAGCTAAAGTGACCTTAGACAAGGATGAATCGGAACAAGCTTAAAATCTGTTTGGTTCACTGATACTTGAGAATAGCATGTTGACATATACAAACATTTTTGACATTACTCAATCTGTCAGCTGTTGTCAATCTGTCTGTCTGTTGTGCAGCTGGTGGAAGTAAAAACTGCCCTCAGACAGGTGGACAACTCCATTAAATTAATTTTTTGCAGTAGAGAAAAATCTATTAGATCAATTTTTTTGGAAAACTGACTCGTGTCTTGAGCAATAGAGAGAATATGGTAATTCTAAGCTTGCAACTCTGCTGCCACCTTTATTTTGGTTCTTGTCTCTAGGAGATGCCACAGAATGGTTGGAAGAGACCTTCAAGATCGAGTCCAACCCATGCCCTAACACCTCAACTAAACCATGGCATTGAGTGCCACATCCAGTCTTTCTTTAAACACATCCAGGGATGGTGACTCAACCACCCCCCTGAGTAGACCATTCCAATGCTTGATCAATCTTTCCATAAAAAACTTTTTTCCTAATATCCGACCTGTATTTCCTTGGGTGCAGCTTGAGACTGTGTCCCCTCATTCTGTCAGTTGCTGCTTGGAGAAAGAGACCAACCCCCACCTGACTCCAGCCACCTTTCAGGGAGTTGTAGAGAGAATGATAAGGTCTCCCCTTATCAGAAGAGTCTCCTCTTCTCCAGGCTAAACACCCCCAGCTCCCTCAGCCATTCCTCACAGGGTTTGTGTTCCCAGCCCCTCTCCAGCCTCGTGGCCTCCTCTGGATGTGCTCAAGGCTCTCAAGGCCCTTCCTAAACTGCGGGGCCCAGAACTGGACACAGCTCTCAAGGTGCAGCCTCACCAGTGCCGAGTACAGGGGCAGAATGAGCTCCCTGCTCCTGCTGGCCACACTGCTCCTGTTGTTGGCCCTCTTGGCCACCAGGGCACACTGCTGCCTCATGTTCAGTCCAGTACCCTCAGCTCCCTTTCTGCCTGGGCACTGTCCAGCCACACCATCTCCAGCCTGTAGCACTGCAGGGGGATTATTGTTGCCAAAGTGCAGGACTCGGCACTTGGATTTACTGAACTTCATCCTACTGGACTCTGCCCAACCTCCAACCATTCCAGGTCTCTCTGTAGAGCCCTCCTACCTTCCAACAGATCAACACATGCTTTGCCATCTTGGGCCTCATTTTTCTCTTCCTCCCTGACCCACCACCAGTTCTCTCCTTTAGCCATATTATTTTTCTCTTGCCTTACCCTGCTATAAATCTCAGTCCTTATTGACACCTGCTCTTGTGCTATCTCTGCTCCAACATTTGGCTACTGATGCTGCCAGTGAGCTGCACTGCTGGTTGGAGGGAGCAGGGGAAGTGTTGTGTATTCCACCAGCCACATTTAGGGAGAATGAGGTGAGCCCATCAGAGCTAAGCCAGGCTGTGTGGGGCAGCACACCTCTTGTTGCAGATGTTTCAGTATTCTGATAGTACTAATCCCTGAAATTGTTAGTGTGTTGTTGGAACAGCGAGAAAACGCTTCAGTGCTGCATCATCTTCTTACAGCAATATTTTATAGCTTCCCTTTCCAGATGTTGATTAAATTCCCCCATTTTTAAGTTTTTTTTCCTTATGTTTAATCTTAATCATCATGACTTGTTTGTTTTCAGGTGTTGACCATGAAGACATTGGCACCGGCTGTGGCCGTGTGGGGGAGAACAGCTCCTTCTCACAGCATCACTGCTGTTCTGATCACAGATGACCAGCAGACCATAGTTACAGGAAGCCAAGAGGGACAGATTTGTCTCTGGGATCTTTCCTCAGACTTACAGGTTTGTGTCTGCTGTGCTACAGTTTGACAAATAGATAGACTGGAGTTTTATCTTTTATTATTGGCAATAGGATTATCCAGACTTGCACTTATTCAGATGTCTTTTTAAAGATAGTGTGATATTTGTTATAGGAAACTCATGAAGCAGAAAGTGAAATGCCTCTATGAGCAACCTCTTATTTGGAGACTTTGGGGAATTTTTCATAGATTAGCATGACCTGTAGATTATAAATTGAGATTGTGTCCTCTGAGTAATGACAGCAAGTAAATATATACAATTATCATGATTCCTATATTATGAAGATTTTTTCTTTTGTAAATCAATTGTGTGACCCGTCATTTAAAGAAAAGGTGTCCACTTATAAAACTAAATCTGTATACCAAGATGGAAGCATCAAGATGAGACTTCTGTTTTTGATGTAATTAAGATGCTTTGATTATTTTGTATTCATTTTCCTGTGAATGGAGCAGAGTAAAAACAGTTCCTGGGGTTTTTTTTAAATTCTGTTTCTAGAACTATGGTTCTATTATTTTTTATATTTAGTTGTCTCGTTTCTATTCAAATACAACCTGAAAGTTTACACTTTTATAAGGCTACCTTTTCCAATTAAAAGGTTTTCATGCAGTGATGATAATCAAGAGAGGTTTTTTTAATATTTGGTATGGAACACATGTTTAAGAGCTTTGGTTTATTGGTGTCTACTTCACTGTGCTGCTTTTGGTGGATGCTGTTGGGTCAAGGCCAGAGATTTCCTGCACATTGCCTATTTTATAACATTTGGTGTTCCATGCATTCTTCAGAGGATGAATGCAATGAATACAGAAACTTAGCTTTCTGCAAACTGCATAAAAATTCATCCACTTCTTTCTGCATTCCAGAAAAATGACTGAAGTACGTAAGAACATAAAGCAAGTTGACAATTATATATATCTACAAGTAATATTCTCTTGGTTTTAGATATCCTTAGTTTATACAGAAATTAAGATGAATCATTGTATTATTCTCCTAGGTTTCATCTAAAGAAATTCTCTTTGGCCATACTGCTTCTGTAACTTGTTTGGCAAAAGCAAGGGAGTTTGAGAAACAGCCATATGTAGTAAGTGCTACAGAAAATGGGTAGGTAACTGAATATTCAATTATTTATTTCTTAAATTATGAAATGTGTGTCAAGTGTAGGTCAGATTATACATTTGCAGAAATGTTTGAATCTACTTCCATGATACTAAAATTATAGCAGATACTTAGGATAGTGGCTACATTTTTAATATACTGTAGTCCAACTAAGAGCTCATCCCGTAGACAACAGAAAGGTTTGGCAGATTCCCATATCCTCTTAGAACACAGGAAAAAGGAATTATTCAAAAGGGTTGGCTAGACCCTATTCAAAGGGAAATTAATTGGAGGGCATCAGCAAGTTCAACAGTATTTGAGTATCATGGTGTTTTTCTTTGTTCCTGAACTTAGTCTTGAGAACTGAACCAGTAAAAGAGACTAATGTACTCTGATCTGGTTTATGGTTCCTCACTCAGTACATATGGAAACACAATGGCCATAAATTAAAGTCATATTTGCTCCTTTTATGTCTTTAAATCTGATGTGCTGTTTTGGGGAATATCCTTGCAGAGGGCCCTGATCTTGCAGCTTTTCTGCTATGTGTTTATGACATAGCTTGTCACTTGAGTCAAACTATTTCCTGCATTTCTGCTAGGTTACACTGAAGAATATTTGATAACCTTTTCAGCTGGGGTCTGAAGAGCTTCTGTTTAGGATTTCATCTGTTGAAAATAGTTAGGACTAGCTGCTTGCTTTCTTAAGCAATTTTGTCTGGCTGCTTAATTATGTTACCCTCTTTTTTTTTTGGTTCGTCTTTTCTGATTAACAGGACAGTTCTGTTAAAATGGCTTCCCGTGAAGAGTACCTGTCAATCCTTCAAGCTGTACCTTCCAGCACCTTAAGGCTACTGGTTTCTCATTGAGTAGCTTATTTATCCTTTCCAGCTGCTAGGATCCCTGTCTAATTCTCTCATTCAATCATGAGTGTACAAGAAAGGGATAACCTGCACAAAAACTATTCCAGGCTTCTTAATCTTGAAAGATTAGACTGCCTCATGAGACAGGTAATGGTAAACAGTACTGTTTATGTGCAGAGAGGGTGAGAAATCTCCACAACCAGTTTTGTATTGCCCTTCTACAGTTCTGCTCAAGAGTTGAGGTGAAACTGCTTTTCACCCCAGTTCTGAAGGTCTGTTAGAGCAGTTCTGCTTTCAGATCATACTGGGAGCTAAGATACTGTATTTTAAAAAAAAACAGGGGTGGAAAGTGTTAAGAAACAAGTGAGGTTGTTGCTGTAGATATACCATACAGAGATGTTCACATCCTAGAGATTTTATCTCTAAAGGGATCATTAGACTTGTTTGGAGTGTGTGTAGGTAGGATTGAATTGTCTTCTGGCCCATTTAAGTGTTCACTTTTACCAAATTACTGCTGACTTCTCATCTGTATTACATAAGGGCAAAGCATCCATCACTGATCCCTGCAAGGTTGCAACATGAAGTTGAGATAATTACAAATAGGAAGCCTTGTCTTCAGGAGATGGAGGGTTTGCCAAATTGCATTTTTCTGGCTTGTGAATAATTCACTTCTGCCATTTTCAAGCTTTCATCTCCTTACAGTGTGGATGGAAGAAATTGTGATAATTTTCCCTGTTCCACTCCAGATTATTTTCTGAGTTTCTGTAACTGACTAATCCCAAAAGAATGAGCACTGAACATTATTTTTTGTACTTCTCATATGCAAGTCTGTAAATTAATCTACCAACTTCGATGCTGCTATTGCTCAACTGAAAAATAATAAGAAATTATGCTTTGAGTTCAGCATAAAATGGGAAAGTAGATAGGTTAAAATGTAAATCACTGAGTAGTATTTCTTATATAATAAAATACTCTCCCGAGTGTCTTCTTGGAGTCTTGATACAGAAAATTTCTTACAATGTAATGTCAGGAATAATGAAACGAATGTTTCAGTTCTAGAAGTAATGTTTGTTTTTTAATAAAATCTAAAAACATCCAAGTTTAACATTCAGTTACTGAACTATGATAGCATCTCTCATCCAGCCTCATTTACTACATTTAATTTGGTTCTGTTGTAATCCAGTCCCACTGCACGTTGAATAACGTGTAAAGAAGGACGGTGCGTCAAAGTGTCTTTCTCAAATAACCTTAAATGTGCCCAAGTGTAGCTGTAGTGCTGCACAGGTGCTCTGGTGGTTGAGTGTATTGAGAGCAGATTTTGGGAACAGCCTCATGATGGCACTGTTTCTTCTTAACAAAAGCTGTTCTCTCAAGAACTGAAGTCTGATGTGGGAGAAGATGCAGAATGCTTTTTGAAACGTGTGGTTTTAGTTCAGTGAAATGAATCATTTTCAGGAGGATGTAGTTCCAGTGACAGATAGTTAGTGACATGTTGACGAGCTGTAATGGCAGTATACCTACAATTTGTTGTAGACCAGAGTTGTTCTTAAAGTCAGGTTGGTTGCAAGGCAGCAGGGTGTAATTACCAAAACAAAAAGAAACAGATACTGTATGTACCCTGCTAATGACTACATTTTCTTACCCAGCAATCTGTAACAAAAAAGCTTTATAAATGACCAGACTCCACTTAAATACAGCACTAAAGAAAAACTTGGTGGCACAAAAATTATTCCAGCCAATTGAGTGGAAATGACAGAGAATAACATGAAGTTATCTTTGGCAGGGAGATGTGTGTTTGGAATGTCACTAGTGGACAGTGCATTGAGAACGCAAAGCTTCCTTATAGGCATACAGCAATCCATGTAAGTATAGCAACTTTTCATGGCGTCTCTGTTCATTACAAGGGTTTTGCTTTATTAACATATTTTTCAGAAAGTTTCAAATATGTAGTTCATAACATAGGAGAAAAGACCCTGTCACAGTATAAATAGCTTTTATCTTTTTCAGTTTTTTCTTCTAAGAAAAGAATAGATTTTTATTTTCCTCTGAATTCCTTAATCAAATCAGACCGATTACTTTTAAGCTGCAAATATTTGAAATGTGGTATTAACTTACTATTTGTGCATCAGATAGCCAAGTGAAGTGGTCTTAATCTTTGCTCTTGTCTTGTAAAAATTGCATGGAAGCTTCAAGTTGGCTTTTTCATGATATTTTTGAAGTACAAGTAATCTGGCCAAACATTGTGAGACAATCTGCTAAAAGACTTATTTTTAAACTTTTGAATGGTTTTGGTGGTGAACTCCTGACCTCTGAAAGACTTCACCCCATTTTCAAAAATAGACTTTCATTCACTGCAGAACTTTAGGACAAATCCCTTGTTTTCTGAGACTTTCAATATTGCTAAAGATAATTTCATGTGTCTGGTTGAACCTGTATCCAGGCAAAATAAGTATCTAGATTTTGGAGTGTGGGTGAGTTTGAAGTAAGCATGTGAGTAAAAGGGAGGGGCCCAACATTATGGGTTTGATTCTGGGATGTGGCTTAATTCTGGATATGTTAGTAGAGGAAAAGCTCAGGGATCCTGTGTTAATTAAAATGCTGATTTTTCATCAGTGAGGAAGTCTAGGGTGGATCTAAGGCTCCAAATGATGGATATCTGAGACTTCATGTAACTTTAAAGCACAGTCAATTTACAATCCAAAATTTTTAAAGCTGCCAGAAAAAAATGTCTTTCCTGACACTGCTTTGGATGATATGAGGAGCACATTGTAAACGGAAAAAGAATCGGCGTGGATATATTGCCAATAAGAATTATTGAAGATTAGTTTTTTACTTATATGTATGTGTATAAAAACATACATTAAGTTATTCTACACTTTTGTTTGTGCATGCATAAAGCGTGTATATTCCTTAAATGGGTGTATGTGCACAAACAAAACAATACGTAAATTATCATTTGAGATGCAGTATGACCTGCTGTGTTCTAGTGCTTAATTAGGTTTTAATAGATGAAATTACAGACAAGTTCTGCAGGGAAGTAGGCAAATCTGGCCTAGCCAATTAGCTGACAATCTGTACATTTTTTGTGAAGATCAGAGGCAGAATATTCATTTTTACTTTTAAAATAGGTGTAGCAAATCCTTGTAGAAACTAAGTACTTCCTCTGTATTAGAAGTGAGCTAAGCCTATTTATGGCTAATAATTTTGTTTAATAACTTGGGCAAGGTAGCTGAAGAAAAATAGGAACATATAACAGGAAAATTTTCTTGGGAAAAAGCGGGTGTTGCTAAGAGGGGAAACTATTCTTAAAATGCGGCCTTCAGATAGTTATAATAAATTGTGTTTTTCTGTGCGTGTGTTTTGTTGTTGATTTTTTCTTGTTATTCCATGGGGAGTGGTTGCTTGTGCTGTAGTTAATGTTTGGTTTTAATTGAACTGCTAACCTATCTGCTCTAGTAGGTTCCTTTTGTTCAGTGTAGATGATTTAGCTATGAATGGCAGATGTCAAGTAGTGCAAACTGAATATTTGCCATTTGAAATGAAATTTAACACCAGGGTCAACACTTAAACATTTGTGAATCTTAACCAGTGTGGAATTTTCTCAGAGGAATTACTGACTACAAAAATCATCTATTTCAAGCCTAATTTAATGGTAACAGTAACTGTAAATTCTAAGCATTTCTGCCTCTGTTTATTCATAAGCTTTATAGTACTATTTATCCGATTTCTGATTATTTCTACTTTTATTTTCACACTTCAGTTAGCTGACTGAAAAAATGAGTTATTATATAAACAAAACTGTACAGTAAATTTGTAAATGAGGCCCAGTTTTTTGGGTTGTCTGGTGCTTTTTGTCTGACTACATGACTGTTCCCTTTATTTTAAGGTTAGTATTAAATGTAAATCTGCTTTGAGGTGGCTGTTTATGCATTTACGAAATTGTTTACAATTATAGCTGGAGAGGCAATGCAGATGTCTTTGCACATATAAAACACTAGCAGAAAATCCTCATAGTCACTCTGCATTGTCTCTGTTCCTTTGTTTTGTTGTTTTTTCTTTTATGTCATTGCTGAGAAAGAATCTTAAGGAGCACTAGGGCGTTTAATGTCACAAAGACGACTATCCTATGGAGTAGAAATCCTTCCTGGAAAGTAATCAGTAATCAATTATGAAAATATTTCATTATGAATATTCTGCATCTTCAGCTGATTTTTCCTCTTGATGACAAGAGCTTTATGAAGTGTTTGGAGAGGGCCCTCAAAGAAACAAGTCTCAAACTCCTTAGTAATTTATAGGGAAAATTAACACCTGACTTTCTTCCAAAAAGTACAAAAATCCTAATGTTTAGGAGGAACAGGTGCTGCGTTCAGTCTGAAGCACCTTTTACTAAGCTGTGTGCCTTGCTGGTGTCACTAGTTATATTGTGTACAGTTTCACATATGCCTTAGATTTTTTTGGTGATGGTACAAGTGTTGATTGTGCCATGTTCAATGTGAAAAATCTGCATGCCATTTGTGCATCTCTGTGTGCTGACTCTCTGCTTTCCACTTGGACAGTATTACCATTGCTCATTCCGAATGACAGGTGAAGGCTGGCTTCTTTGTTGTGGAGAATACCAAGATGTTCTTATTATTGATGCTAAAACTTTGGGTGTTCTTCACACTTTATCATCATCTCAGTCTTCTGATTGGATAAATTGCATGTGTATTGTACACTCTGCAAGAATTCAAGGTAAACATTCTACAGGTATTTATGTAGGCAAATTTAATGGGGATATAATAATTCTTTATAGAGGGTATCATTCAACTTGATTTAATATCCAGTTGTTTCACAGAGCTGTTATGTAGATGTTAATGTTTCATTGATAGCACAAGAGGTGTTTTTAAGGCTCCTAAGAATGGTCCCATTTTATATAAGATGTTCTTTAGAGAAAAAAATATTGTATACTGGCTGTAAGCAGCTAATTTCTTGGATTTAAGGATAAATAAGTTTTGTAATATCAGATCAATTAAAGGCACAATACCACAGTTCTGTCTTCTGTTAGTACACTCAGTGTTTGCTTACATGTTTTGTATTTCTGTGTATAATTTACTTTTTTGTGTAAAACTGATATTTCATCTGAGCAGTGTCCTGCAGAATTCTTGTTTTAGTGCTAAATAGGTGGGTGCTGTTTGAAGTTTGCCTCAAGCTGACTATCTTGCTCTTAACTTTTCACAGAAGACTCTTTGGTTGCAGTGTCTGTAGCTGGAGTTCTCAAAGTGTGGGACTTGTCTTCATCTCTGAATAGCATTCAGGTCAGTGTTAACATGAGTATTCTCAAGTAAAGGCTGCATTGAAGCAGAATATGAATAAATTTAAATCTTCTTGATGTGTATTAAATAGATTTTATTACTTTTGTTACAGAATTCTGAAAACACACCTTCATAGAATTATTTAAAATTGACCCATTGGACAGCTCTTGTCTTGACAACTGTACTACCTCCTAGCCAGGCTTCTTGTCTTTTCATATTCCAGGATGCTTAAGTTGCAATGCTTTCCTGCTATCCTGGTAATATCTTTGAACCTCTTCACTCTGTCCTTTAAACCCAAAGCTCTTCAATATTGGCCTTTGTACTCTCTCTTCACCCTTGTTACTTGCTTCAAAATGGTCCTTTAGATTTTGTTTTCCTCAGTCTGCTTTTCACAATGCTGTCTTCATTTGGAAAAGACTCTTGCTGTGTCAAGTGTCCTATTTTTCTATCTTCAAGCTCACTTACTCTTTTTTGTGTTAATATTCTCAGCAGCTGTCACCTTCCATGAACAAGTGTTAGAATTGAGATGCAATTTTTGTTTTAATTATACTCTAAAAGCTGGATTCACAAAGGAACTTCAGCAGTGAGACAGAAACGGCAAAATATCAATAGACTTCTCTGAACATTGGGAACTCATCACTGCCTGGCTCGACAAACTGCAGAGTGTGGGCATCATGACTTGTTCATGGGTAGAATCAGGTCCCTGAGGAGAGTCTGTCAAGTTTGTGACCATCCTGGTGTTTTTGATTTATCTGTGGTGTTTTGGAGTGGGTGCATCTTTTCAACATTCCTAGAGCAAACACCGCTGCCATGTTGTAATAATTCTGAGGACTCTAACAAGTGATTGCAGATGTCAGAGGAACATATGGTGTGGTGCAGTCTTTTTACTGCCTGGGGCCACCTTTTGTGGAGGGACTACTGCAGAGCTCGTAACAATCTGGCTGAAATTCTGAAGACCAGTATTTTAATAAATATTGTTGGATTTACTTGGAATTAACTGAAGGTGTAAGATATTGTAAGAAAATGGCTTTCAGTATTATAGCAGTGATTCCAAGCATACATACAACTTCTCTGAGAGATTTTGAGACTGGCATCTTAAAAAACAGAAACCGTGCGCTCTAAGTGCTTTAATCAATAATTAAAAAATACAATTTCAATAGAGTGACTTTGAGCATGACTTTAATATGTCTGATATTCCCACAAAAAGTGTGAAAATACATACATTGTTTTCAACAGTACATTTAGCAATACAAAGGTAAAAAAATTTACTAACTACCTATAAGGGTGTTGAGAGCAAACAAGACATATGGGAACACCAGCATCTCAGACTGTTCAGGTTGCAACAAGAATGACTGGGCAAGTGTAATACTCATCAGCTTTTCTGCATCGGATAGTCTGTTTACAAGTTGTTGTACTATTTTTTACTGAAGAGTACTTACACATACTCATTACAGCAGTTTCTACTTATGACCTGTTTTTTGTCCTCCTCCACATTCATGATAATTTCTTCAAGTGAGATCACAGTCTGAGCCACTGTGAGTGTTTACATTCTTCTCATTACCTATTACTTGTGAACCGTGTTGTCTTTCTATTGTTAAGAATATGTTGCTTTGAATTTTGAAATTACCTTAACAGAAAGCTATTTTCAGTGTATTGTTTCTATCCTAAAAGCTCAGATATCTGAAACAAATTTTATATCTTTTTTTCCCTCTGTGCTGTAAAGGAGAAAAAAAGTGTGTGCGAGAAGGAATGCAAATCTCTGGACTGTATAAATTGTCAAGCAATAAGATTTTGTACCTACACAGAAAGGCTCCTTCTAGTTGTGTCCTCCATGTGCTGGCAGGTACTTTATTCAGCATTACACTTTCTTTTTAATGTTGTTAGTTTTTAAATGCTAATGTGATTTTTACATGCAGATATTTGTTTTTCTCCTTAAGGTTAAAAAAAGTGTTCACAAATTGTCAGATATAATTATGCCTGCAACACCTTTTGGTTTATCTTAACTGTGTCAAAGAGATGAAGCTTTTATTTTTTATGAATGTATTTCTGCTTGAAAAGTTTCACACTGAATTGGCTGGATGGAAGGGGGATTTAAGTATTAGACAGTTTTAGAGCA
The DNA here is from genome assembly GCA_013400315.1 of Bombycilla garrulus. Classification (NCBI taxonomy): domain Eukaryota; kingdom Metazoa; phylum Chordata; class Aves; order Passeriformes; family Bombycillidae; genus Bombycilla; species Bombycilla garrulus. The sequence goes on along the minus strand of VXBU01018423.1, from coordinate 1,339,082 downwards.
CTGAGTGCCTTACAGCCCTGTCCACAATGCATTTGAAAGGGAGACAAAGATTAAAAAACCTTGCTTAAGTATGACAGAAATACTTGCAGTTGGCAAGTCCTCAGTAGCCAGGGACCTTTGTTTGTTGGTAGAAGCAGCAAAGCTAAAGATCCCAGGCTATATTGCTTTTTCTTGTAGCTATAATAAAGTAACTAAAATGAAAAAAAAAGTTTTAGAGAAAACATGATGTGTTTAAACTGAAACTTAAAAAAGAACTGTGTTTTTCTTTCCAGTGCTACAAAATTTTTCACTAATCACTCAGGATTATTTTAATATGTATACCTGATTCCAGCATCTCTGTGGGGACAGGAATAGGTCAAAAATTTTCACATACGCCTGGATCAGCTTTGAATGTAGTTGTATACTGTCCTTGAGATGTTTCTTGGGCTAAATTCTGTACAAAAGCATTTATAGAGAAAGTTCATGTGTAGGATGGATAGGCTTTTCATTGAAAAAAATCTGACTTGCATTATTAGGCTTTGAAGATAGTTGTTCGACTCTTCAGAGTTGAACTCACATTCTACCTACTGATCCTCTGCCTAAACCCAGTTTAGGTTAAAATGAATTTGCCAATACTATTTGTTTATATTTTGTTGTTTTTGGAACTTAGGTCTATGATTATTGTGATTTTTCCTTGCTTTGTACTGAGTTCTGTAAGAGTGGTCAGTGCTTTGCTGGTGGGGAGGTGCTGGCGGCTTACAGACTTATCATCTGGACAGAAGATGGCCACAGTTACATCTACCAGCTGCTAAACAGGTGGGCTCAGATGGGAAATTCACACAAAAAGTTCAGGTACAAAATGAACTTTAGGAGGGTTACTATGGAAAATCTCTGCATGTTGCAAATGATCAAAACCCAGAACAAAACCACTTTGGCACTCAAAGATTTACTGTGAGTTTGACAGCCCTCAGTCTTTGTTTGACACAGCAGGGGACACAGGAATAAGATTAGCCATGTAGAACTTGGGCAGCTGGTGCTGTGATTTCAAAAAGTATCCTGTAATTACTTATTTGGTTACCTTTAATTGAACTTGTGAATCTTGGATTTTACTATTCTCCTTTCTAAAAAAGTGACTTTCTGAAGCTTGTATGTTTTAAAATTTCTTTTTAAATTCTGCAGTGGCCTTTCTAAAGGCACGTACCCTGCTGATAGGAAGATGCTGAAGGAAACAGTTTATCCTCATTTACTCAGCTTTACTGGTATGAAGGACAATAAGGTAAATTCATAAAGGTTTGAAACTTTATTTATTGTCTGTTTGCAATTACCTGAATAATCCCAAAAGAATTGATTAATTCATGAGCGGATTTAACTGTTTTATAAAATCAATGAGTAATATTTTTCCTTAATTTTAGAATTGTTATTTACAAACTTGAAGATGCTTGTAACCTATTTTGTCTTTGATTTTGGTTGTATTTAGTTTTTTCACAGTGGAAAAAATGCCTTTATCTTCAACTATAGAAAGACTGGTTGTTTTTACTTTCCTCTAATTTTGGCAAAAAGAAAAATATTTTCCTACCAAAGATGTGGTCTAAAGTATTTTTAAAACCTATTTACAAATGTATAAAAAATAATTAAAATAAATTATAAAAACTCCCAACAAATAAAACCATGCTGTCAAACCAAAATCAAGTAAGGCAACCTCTGAGAAAAATGTAAGCAAGTTACTTAGTTCCTATTTTATTAAGCAATGTATGCATGTTTCAGTGTAACTACATACACAGATTGTGTATCCACACAAAATTGAAGGGGGTCTGAGTCTGTGGCATTTTATCCAGAGTACTGCTGGCCTGAGCCTTCAGAGGGATAATCACATGCAGAACTTTTCTTGCATTGTGAGCAGGCTGATGTACCCAGAGTGCATAAAATGAGACACATGTGACTTTCTTCAGAACTGTGGTCATGGCTTGAAGAAGCCTCTAATGTTAAGAAAAGAGGAAGCTGAAAAGTAGGCGATCTCTCTACTTTGGTTTGAGAATTCATATTTAGCAGAGCATGTCACACCAATTACAAATTTGAAGTTACTGTGTAGACAGGTATCTCAGATGGACCCAGCTGTGTTGGAAAAACCTACATCTTCACTCACTTTTCATGCAGTGCTGCTTTGTGTGACCACAAAGAAAGAAATAAGGAAACCCAGTTGATTTAAAAAGCAGAAAATTTGTTATAGTTAGGAAGCTGGGCAATGGGAGACAGGAAGGATATGTAGTAGGCCTTCTTACTTGGACAAAAAATGAACCAGAACAAATAGAACAGATTTTTCTCTGTAGCTTTGGTTCTGGATTTTTGCTAAGTCTGATTGCTAGTGCTGTTAATTAAGTTGTAATTGTTGCAAGATGTGGGTTTAATTCCTGCCTGAAATTGCATTAGGGTGCTTGTGTGACAGCTCATGCAGGTTAAGCAGTTTCTGAAGATATGCAACAGAAACATAATTTTATTTGTAGCTGACTAGAAACTGTTATATGTACATGCATGAGGTTTTCTAGCATGCTTTCTTTCTGTTGACAAATGTAGGCCCTTAGAAAGCACGTTTGTTGCATAATCCCATGAAGCCTGACAGATTTAATTTTCAGTTGAAGTGAAATGGCCTAAGCCATTCAGCTTTTTCCCAAATGCTGTGATCTAAAAATCAGGGTAACTGCTGAAGGATGCCAAAAGGTCAGGAAAGGTGTGAGGGAAAAGAAATAGCCAAAACACACGGCTTAGCAAATAGTAGGGTTACAGTGGTGGTACAAAGTTCACCTATGTTTCCCCCCAAATACATGCTTTTAAAAAATGACCTGCTCTTTTTCAAAATTTCTGCTTTAATATTTGCCTTACTGCCTGAGTAGTTTTTATAGCAGATTTGAGACAGCCAAATCACCTGTGTGCTGATCCGTTTTGATCTCCATTTTGAGACTTTAAACTGAACTATTTTACAGGGCAGTTAATTATTTTGGAACTGATTCTCAAACTTTAATGTTTAAAATAAGTATATCTGACATATGAGGTAATTGTAGAGAGTGATAAGCTTTCTCTTGAGCCTCCTTTTTTTTTCTAGTGTAAACAACCCTAGCTCCCCCAGCTGCTCCTCACTGGACTTGTGCTCCACAGCCTTCAGCAGCATCATTGCTCTTTGGAAATGCTCCACCACCTCATGACTGAGTGATGGTGTTATAGGCTATTACCTGTGTAAAAGCATCATAGTTACATTTCATTATTTGTAGTCACACAAGCTGTGGTGACTGAAGCTTTACTGAATTTGTTTTATTGCCAAGATTATCACTATTCCACTGCACTGTTTTTCAGCCTGACCTTGGTCCTTATGCTGGTGAAACTATAAACCTGGGGAGACCTCCCAGTCTACTTTTGCATTTAGGATGTAGGCTTAGCCAAGGATACTTGCAAAGCAGAGGTGATCCTTGAGAGATTTGCACCAGGCAGAGTAGACTTGGTTTAGAGTAGCAGGATTTAGTGGTAGATAAAAAATCAAACCACAAATGTGGTTTGTTTTCCATTTTTACAGCTTTTGATTTAAAAAATCCTTCACATATACAGTTAATTATTACATTATTTTATCAGTTGTCTTTCAGAATATTGATTTACTGTTCTTTTTCACAGAGTCTTCCTTTTGTCATGGGCTTCATGAATGAAAGAAAGGAGCCTTTCTACAAGGTTCTTTTTTCTGGTGAAGCTTCAGGACGGATCACTTTGTGGCATGTTCCAGATGTTCCTGTGTCAACATTAGATGGTTCTCCAAAAGGTTTGGCACTTTGGCCATCTTGCTACCATCTTTTTCATTACGTCTTGGGGTCAATTTTCACAAAAATAAAAATTCTTAACAAACTTTTTACACTAGAAAGTGGTGTTCATTTATCAATTGTGTGGTGATTGCCTGTAGTTAAGAGGAGTAGCAACTGCTGACTTTCCAACTGTGGACTGCAGAAAGGATAAGGGAGGTGATCAAAAAGGTGGGTTTTGTTTAGTTTCACTTTTTATACTTTATTTTGCATAAACAAAAAAATTCTGTTGCCTCACTCTCTAGAGATCCCAATTACAACCATGTGGACTCTTCAGGATAATTTTGATAAACATCATTCCATGTCAGAGGGCATTATTGATCAACTTTGTGGATCTGAAGATGGATTTGGAAGAGCAGTTGTCAGTTCCTCTGTGTACATACCTGGCCTTGATAAGCTTGTATGTGGATGTGAAAATGGGAAAATTTTTGTAACACTAGGTTTAAGTACTGCAAGAGCAAGACTCTTAGAAAACACATCTTTTAAAGGTAAGTTTTAACAGTTTGTTCAGATTCATCTCAGTCAAGCATGGGAAACATCATATTTCTGGCATCCCTTCCAGTGATCCCTGTAAAAATTTTCTCTGAGAAGTAGGGCTGGCAGTCAGGAATGGAATGAGGAAAATGGAAGATTATGATGATCTTTCTCCTTTCTCCATAGCCGATCTATTGTGTCACAGCTTAGTACTACTAAGGTGCTTCCAATAGTACAAATCTGGGAAGGCTGTGGGATTGGATAGCCCCTAGAAGTGAGATATGTGGCATGTCACTATATTGACAGTTTTCTTTTTTATTTGCCTCTAAAAGATGATTCCACTGAAGGGAACATAAAGGGTACATCTCAGTGGTGAAGCTCAGAATACACACCTTTGTTCTCCCTTTCCAAAATTTTTTGATCCCATGTAAAGGTTGGTTACATTTATCCTGACTTGCAGGAAAGGTGCTGTAAAATATGGAATGCCTATTCTTAAAGAGCAAAAATAATTTGTGTACCATCTTGTTTCAGATAATCTACCTTATAAGGTTCTGAATGGTCACAGGAGCAGAGTCACTTGCTTACTTTATCCGCATGACAAATCAGTAAGATTTGATCCAAGCTGGCTGTTATCAGGGGGCCAGGATTCTGTTGTGATCTGCTGGGATATATTTACTGGAAGCATCCTACACCAGTTTAATCTGCAGTCTGGTGCAGTGACAGAGCTCTTGCGATCCCCAGAGCACTACAGAGTGAGTAAAAGCATAACAGAGGATGTCTCAAAAAAAAAAATCTCCATATACCCATCTCTGTGTGTGTATATATTTATATACAAGAGAAAATAAAAAGAAAGCACTCTGGCAATACTTTAGCCCACACCACTTTTTGCTTAATTTTCCTTCACTTAATTGCTGTCTTTGAAAATTTCCTTTAATTATAGGGAGTTGAGTTATTGAATTTGTGACATATTAAATTGAAGCTCTTAACGTTCTATTCACCATTTTTAATATCATGATTACCAACTTATAAGTCAATCTGATTAACTCCTTCTCCTGTAATTTAAAAAACTTAGTAAGGGTAGGAGCTTGAACATAGTGTATTAATCTTTGCTGTTGGTTCAAAATTATATATATACACTTCATTTTGGTTCCTGACACATCTTTTTGGTCCTTTGTGTGTATGTTTTTGATTTTTTTGATATTTAGAACAATTTAAAGTTGTGTTCGAATTTATTGAATTTTGAAGTTAAATTTAGCTGAAAATCTACCGTGCTGAAGGTTCTATGTAAGTTTTGAACATTGTATTCCATGGGACTGGGATTTCCAATTTTTCTCCTGGAAAGCCTGCAAAGGCATGTTTGATACTTACCAATGGCTCAGTTCACTTGCATGCCAAAATTAAGTAGCCAAAAAAGGTTTGCAATAAAAAAGTTTTCAATATTTGTAAGGCTCATTTTCATCTTTATTCTGAAAATGGAGTTGGATTTAATGGCGCCCTGGCTGGTGTTTCAGACTTGCTTAAAGGCTTGGATTATTCTTTAGGGGAATTCTTCTGTGTGTCACCAAAAATTACTTGCAGGAAGGGAAGGTTTTGCAGTATAAGATCCATAGAGTATGAAATAAATTTCTAACTCAGCTTTTTTCATTAGAAATAAGTTATCCTTCGCTTTTTATACCTGATGTAATTTTATGTCACATGAACAACAGTTTGGTTTAAGGTAATTTTTTTACTACTTTCTCTTCTAAGGCAACTGCTACTGTATATTTGGTTACATAATCACTGCTTTGATATTATAAATATTATGAATAAATGTAATTTAAATTAGATTTAAAATACTGAAAAACCAAAGATGAAGATCTGTTTTCCTGTCAGGAAATGAGTTGTATAGCCAGCCTGCTGAAAACGAGTTGGAGATGTTGCCTGAAATAAAACATAATTTTCTAAAATGAGTACGTTCTGGGAAAGAAATCACTGGAGTACTTGTACTAGGCCTGTTAAAATGATGTTATGAATGTGGTTACAGTGTTGAAGCTGGAGTTTTCTATTTTGCAGTTAAAAGACCAAAGTATAGTGTGCTGTGTGTGCAGTGACCACTCAGTAGCAGTTCTACACCTTCAGAAGGGACAGTGTCTCTTACATGCCAGAAAGCACCTGTTTCCTGTGAAGAAGATAAAATTTGACCCTCTTGAGAATGTGCTAATTGTTGGCTGTGAAGACAATTCAGTTTATATTTGGGAAATCGAATCAGGTAATAACACAAAGGAGTCATTCTATTTGTTTTGATGTTTTGCTCACTTTCATGAAGGTTTGTCTGTCATGTGGTGTTATAGGAGCATAATTTATAGCAGGCAAAAATATTAGTAAAAATACTAACACATTGATTGTATGAATTGGGGAGTTTCGATGTTTACACAAACAAGAAAGAAAATTTTCTTAGAGTTCAAGGTATGCTACTAGTAAAACAGAACAGCTTAAGTCCCATCCTGATAACCAGAAGTTTAGCTGAGATGGCAGTGAATTGAGCAGAATACTCCTGGGAGCTATAAATAAAAATAAAACTTATTAAAAAGATTGATGTTTTCAGTCTAATCTGTCCCAAGTTGGAGCACAAAGTTGTGCTCTTCCAAAAATTCATAAGTCTGAGATATTTTGATTTAATTGATAATCAGTTAATAGTGGAAGATAATTGCAAAGCTCACAATTGTGTACTCAGCAAAACTAAAGCTGAGTATTTTCAGGTTATGTTGTAGATTGATTCCCAGGTGATTTCATGATGTAATGCTGATTCATATGGGTAATAAATTTATTGTTATTTGAGCTTGGATAGACAACTATTAGAGGTTGAAATGGTATTAGACACTACAATATGAGTGTCCAGGCAATTCAGAGCTGTGTGTCCTGTGAGCAGGAAGGTGCATTGAGTCCAGAGTCACTGAAATGCACAGCATGTTAAAACTGTATCAAAACCCAATTTTACGAACTGAGTGCCAAGATCACAATTTATTTTACCAGTTATTACAACACACTATCTACACTGTTTGCTTTTGGCAAAACAAGAAAATCAGAGTATATTTGAACTGTCCCTTCTTTACTCATATAACCATTGCCTTTTGCATATTCAGACAGTATTGCAGGAGAATGAGTGCCACAATCGCCACCTCTTTAAGAGTAGCTGGTACACAGGAAAAGATGCTGTTATTCACTATATGGTAGCAATTAACGAATCTTTTGTTGCTCTTCCTGTTATGCATTGCTGACTAAAAGGTGCCATCTAGGGTCAATACCTAAGAAAGCCTAGTAGGATATACTGTAGTTGCTTTAATGTTGAATTACATCTGTATTGCAGCAGAACACAAAAGGTCATGGCGTTGATCCTTGAAATTGGCCTGACCTAGATGAAGAGCTATGTAGATACTTCAGTGGCACTCAGGCAGACAAAGCATTGTTCAGATGTGTGACAGATGTATACAGCATCACTGAGGCACTTCTGCAGGAACACAGCACCTTTCATTAGGATTTCATCTGTTGGCAAATGAATGGGCAGCCACACATAGTACCACTTGCCTACACAGTTACCTCTGAGCATGTTCCCTTACTCAGGTAAATAAGATAAAATCTCAGTCGTAGCCTTGTGCTTGAATTCTGTTATGGAGAGGGGCATAAAATGGTTTTTATTGCTTCTACAGTCAAAAAGTGTTTATATTTCTTCTGGCTGTGCAGTTAGCTTCGTGACTTGGGCTTTGCCTCGCGAAGTTAAAGTCAGTGGAGTATTGTGTCAGACTCGTATATCACTGTTTGCAGTTAAAAAACCAAATCTGAACAGTGTTCCTGTGCAAAAGGTAATGGATGGCTGGGAAAACAGCCAGTCTGTTTATAATTTCAGGTTGTAGATTAAGAAATTTCTATGAATATTTCAGTATTTAGAGTGTTGTAGAGTCAGCAATAATTCTGAATTATTGTTGAATTTGACAGGTGACTTTAGAAAAGTTTAGACCTTACTACCATTTTGACTCTAGAATGGTTCTTCCATCAGGTAATTAATAGGGTGACCCCTAAAGCCCATGGAAGATTTCATTGTGCGTAATGGTTCGTTGTCTGCTTTTCTGAGACAGAGGTTGACACACTTGTACAGAAAACGTTCCAAAGGACCTAAAAATGTTTGTCTCAATGGGCTTTCATAGTCATCACTTTTTTGGGGCAGAAGAAACTGTGTCCTAGGTTAAACTCTGAAGCAGCGCTATTTCGTGTACAACTTGTACTCTATTTTCATGAGTTTTACCAAGATAACCATATTTTATATGATCACTGGGAAGTTTTCTGAGTACAGTAGTCTACATATATTTTAAATAAATAGGATTTCAGCATAGTTTATGCTGAATTGTTAAATACCAGGATTATAGTTGACTTCAAGTGTAATTGAAGTCTGTATGTCTCTCCCACTGACTACAAGACAAGCCTAGAAAAGGTAGGGAAAAAGAGGCAAAAGATAATTGCCTATTGCTCTTACAGGTGTAGAATAAGATAAATTTAATGATATCCTTTTATTCCCTTGATTTACAGAGCAGAGTAAAATTATTCTAAATTTAAATGTTACTGCACCTGCGTGTGGGTAGTGATACAGAAAACAGTAGCGAGGCCATGAAATAATGTGTAGTTTAATGTATTTTACCTGTATTTTAATATATGGATACAGCAACTTTCCATTACAGTGGAATATCTTTCCATGACAATGAATATTGATCTAATCATACATTTGGAATATTAATATAGTATGTGTACAGGATATACTCCAAACTTGTATTCTAGAAGACAAATATGAAAATCAATAATAAATTTTATTCTAATTAAAGTGCAGAATGTCTTCCAATAGCCACTGCTTGAAATCCCCTTCAATAAGGAAATTAGCTGTTATCTGTGCTGCTTTTGCATTTTCCTAACCAGTTGGTATCTTTGCTTTTTTTACAAAAGTAAATATCATTACAATAAGATAGTCATAAAGGATCAAAGGATTTTTGCTTGCTGTGTATGGCATATGGCAACACATCTACCAAGCCACCTTTAGATCCAATGTGTATTATAAGAGTGAGGAATGAAGGTGTGAAATTTAAGTACCAATCTTCCTTCCTCACAGTTAATAATCTTCATTTATCAGTGATAAATTGTTTTTTCAATTAGTATGAGTTTAAAGTGAATTTATTCCTTGAAGTACATGTACTTCCAGAATTAACCATTTACTTGTTTCCTGTTACTTTCTTTTGCCTTGCAAGCCTTGCTCTGTTTTATTGTTAATGTTATGTTTAGTTTGGGTTTTAAGATATAATAACATCACTTAAGACTTCATTTTATTGTTCAGTTACCATACTACATATTTAGCTTTACACTGGCTGTATTTTGGTTTTTTCATACTCCCCCAGGGAGTGCAAATTTTCAGGACTGTCTTATATGCTGCTAGCTCCAACATGAAAAAAAAAATGGAACATATGCCTAAAAACTATTTTTATGAAGTCAGATCCCTGAATAGTCAAAACTAACTCTGCTTACAATCCTTACTAGAGAAGGTCAAAAATCATCAATGAATAAGAGACAATAACTAAATAAATATACAGTATTGTTTTATCCATGCTGTTTGTGTATTGCTTCCCCTATTTGTGCTCTACCTGAATCCTTTTCTGAACATATTTTTTCTTGTGTTGTGACATGTTTGTTATCCCAGTATCTGAGGGCTTAGTAACAATAGTTCTGCCATTTTCCAAGTGCAGAACTGTGTTACAGGTGTTTTGGCTTCTAATGTATGCATCTAAACAAACCAGAAATCCTGAGAATGACAGTGTTTTATATAGAATTATTCTGAGAACACTCTAGGTGGTATGTTATTTTAAACCCCCCATGTTTCGATGTATTGAGTATACCAGAGGTGTACATAGAAGTATATCTGCTACCTCAGTTCAGAGGTTTTCTTTGCGATTTCTACCTGGTTTTGCATCATGGTGGTACTGATGTGTTTTTCTTGGGATTTTCAGTAGAGGTAGGTGAATGACGGTCACTTCCATCCTCTGTAATGACTGGCTCTGTTTGTCACCATGTGGAATGGTCTGTATGGACCTCTCTTGCTTGAGCGAGCAGCAAAAGCAGCAGTGCTTGAAGCCGTGCTCTCACTGTGGTGGGAACAAGGTGTCAGCCTGGAGGTTCAGTTCACAAAAGGTGAATGTTCAGCTTTGAGTCCATACTTTAAGGCATGAAGCTTTTCTGAAACACTAGTGTTTCATGACTTCAACAAAAATGATAAATGGCTTGAGACACTTCTGCTGAGAAAGGAAAAAGAATCATGCCATCTCAAGATAGCTGTCAAGCATAGAAAATTTTACCTCAAGCATTTAAAAGTTACACAGGTATCAATAAAATAAATCAGCCTTTTAATGAGTTTGTCAGCCCTAATAAAATACACCTTTTTAAAAGTTTATGATTATACAGATGGATTTGACATAATTAGTCTAATCCATCTGTATGATCATAAACCTTATGAAAAATAGAGGAGACTGCAAAAATACTCTGAAAATAATTCTAGTTGTGTTAATGCCACATTGATGCATTTAAATGTTGCGTAAAACCTCTGCTGATTCAGGAGCACACCTGCCATGGAGAAGATGAAATTACTCTGCAGATAGTGATGTCATGGAGCAAGCCTTTGGTCATATGGATGGTCAAACATCCTGGAAGGTTTTCAAATGTTATTTAAAGATAATTTTATGTAGTTACATAGGCTCCAATGTTTTTATAATTGGTGCCAACAATGAGTCTTCTGAACCTGTAGTAAATAGCAAGTATTATGTGAGTTGAAGAATGGGAGGGGCAGGGTTTGGGTTCTTTGGTTGGCTTTTTTTTTTCTAAGTAGATCGTTATTTAGAAGGTCTAACAAACTTTCTCATCCCATACAGAAGTTAGGGATTAAACTGTTTTGCAAGTTAAGACTTAGGTTTCATCAGGTGGCTGTGAGAAACTAAATTGTATAGTTTTAATGAAACTTAGAACTCTATTAAAGTGAATTTGGTCATTACTTTACTAAGATTTAGATAATTGTGGAACCAAGAATAATTATGCTTTTGTGACCTTTTTGTCCTTATAAAATTTAGTGATTTACAGTCTCTTTTGGTATCTTTTTCAATTTCCCTGTCTCTCCGTTGTTCTTTCTCTTCAGGTCATTGGTCAAAATTAGATCTGAGTGGGTGAAAGTGGCCTTGCTGATAAATCCTATGCTTGTGTTTCATCTGCTGGAGGCCATGGTATAGGGTCAAAGTCATAGCAGTCACTACCTTCTTGTTTCCTTTTTAATGAATTTTCCATAGCCTAAAGATCTGCAAATCTCCAAATAAGATTTAAAAATTATTATGTATGCCTTGTGGAACTTAGAATTTGAGTTTGGGGCTTTTTTTTGTTTTAATTTGTCAGTCTTAAAGTAAAATTATGTGTTTTGCCTTTATTATTTCATTTTGTATTTTATATGTGTAAGTCTTGGGTCAGTATGTAGCTTGCAATTGAATATTTCATAGCTCTCTAAATTTGAGTCATCGTTCAGTAAATACTTATTGATGTAAAATAATAAAGGGTAGTGGAGCTTGGAAAAGTCTCAGGGTGTAAAAAAAAGGCAGTGTCACATTTTGCCCAGTTTACAGAAGCTGAGGATACCTGACTCGTGTCAGCATACAGGAGTGTATCTATAGTCATATGTATGCTGACACAGGTTTATGTACTTTGTTTACTTGGTGGAACACATGTAGAATTTAGCTGTGTGTATCTGTTCCCTCCTGCTGATAACTGATCTTCATTCATATTAAGATTTTATACGTGTATATATATGAGAAATAAAACTGGGAACTGCTAAGATCCAGAGCAGTCAGGAGAGTGCATGCCAGGGAGGGGCTTCATTCCAGACACTAAGGGGCAGATCCTCATTCCATCTTCCAGTTTGTGATAAAGGAGTAGATGGAAACTTCTTGCCTATCTTCCAAGTTCAGACATGGTAACTTCTTTGATTCAGCCCAGTTTAGCACATTTATTGTGTCTTAACAGTTAATTGAGAGGATTACTGTCCTTCACTGTTTGGAGTAGTTGGAGTCAGGGAGAGAGCAGGGGAGTGTCAGTGCTTTTGGGGTCTCATGCCTGCATCAGAAATTCTGAGCTAAGGACTGGCTGCGATGGGGAATTGCTCTTTTTGCCCACATATGTAAACCACTATTATAAATTAGATTTCAGTAGCTTTCTTTGTGTTGTTCTTCATTGCCTTCTTTCAGCTGAAGGATATTGACAGTAGTTTGCTAATGCTCTTCTGAAAGTCTGCATTCTGAAGAATGTCAATAACACGCAGAGTTGGACATGACAAAAGTCTTCCAAATGCAAAAATCAGTAAGGAGGGTCTGCAAAGACACATCACAGGGCATCTCCATTTTTAGTTTCTTTCTATAAGTGAAATAACTTTTAAAATATTAGCTTCTTTCAGTTGGCTGGATTTTGTGTAATCTATCCTATTTCTATTCGCTAGATGACATTTACTTTTGTTTTGGTATTGGTTGGAACATATATTAATGCAATGTTTGTTCCTTCTGTTTTGGGTCAATTGATATTGCAGTGGTAGCACTAGCAATAAGGAGAAATTTTTCAATTCAAGCGCTTGACAACTGTCTTGGGGCAAGATGGTAGAATGGTAAAATTCAAGCATTTTTACAGCAAGGAATATAAAATTTCTGTATGCTTTACTCTGCCATCATAGAAGAAAGTGTATTGGAAGGGTTTTTTCAGGTGAAATAGGTATTTATAGAAAAGATCTTAACATAAAACAAACCAACAGATGTTATAGATGATACTTGCTCTGAAAGGTGAGTTTTCTGTTTTGACTACTAGGAAAGAAAAAGATTTGTTCTCAACCACATGCTGTTTTTAAATAAAATCAATCCTAAAATAGTTTGTTATTCACAGAGCACTGTTATGCTGTAAGAGTCATCTGAGTTACTAGGTCACAGCAGCACTGCAGTATTGAGGATTTTCGATATTGTAGCTGTGACAGCAAACAGAGCACTGGAGCCTGATGATATGACAGGTCATGTGATGGCAGTGAATGCCTCGTCTTGAGGCAGGAAAATATGCGTGACCTCTCCAGTAAAAACACATCCTTCAGTATGCAGAACCCAGAGAACTGTGTGGACAGCACTAACACCAAGAGACACAATTTGTAGTACTTGGTCCACAGGAAGAATAAGATGTTGTAGCAGTCTCTAGCCAGTCGCATGTGGTGGTCCAGAGCTGCCCAGGAGAGTGAAATACTCCACTCTTGTCTGTTCCTGAGACTTGGTTGCCATGGTCACAGCTTGAGAGAGATAAAGACTTTCTTTTCCTGTATTTTGTATGTATAGTAGGGGGTCATAGCAGTGGTGGTGCTGCTGTGTAGACACCCCTAGCTCTTCCTGTTCATCCTTTATTTTATGCTGCTCGATCAAAATTCTTTGGGGTTATTCATGTTTAAATACTTCAGGTCTGAGTCAATTTTATTTCTGTTCTTTCCTGTACTTTCATGTACAAGCTTTGTCTTTGCTTATTCTTTATTTTCCTTTAAAATCAGAGACAGCATATTCTTAACAAATAACAGTTTCTGAGCAATAACCACCCTGCCCCAGTATTTTTTTGACTGTTTGCAGTGGTCAGAAAGTCTTCTTCATATATACATGTTTCTGTATCCTTTTTCCTCATCCTCCCTGTTTCTCAGATGTATTCAGGCATCACAGAGTAGAGGTTTCTTCCTTTATTTTGTCTCTTCCAACTATTTGCTCTGTAAATGAATATTTTGGGCTCTTCAGAAGAATTAAGCTAAGCATATACCTACTTTGTAATACTATCATGATCACACATTTTCCTATGCACTTTGTGTCATTTTATTGCAGCTCCAGCAGTACACACAAACCTGTATATACAGATGTTCATAATAGGGAACAAAATTGAGTAGTATATGCAAGAAAGGATGGGGTTTTTTTAAGAAAATAGACATCTTCTGCAAGGTTAATCCTCTTCTTAAGAGGGATTTGAGATAGCTGTTAAGAGTATATAAATTAATGAAAGAAGTAAAAGGAGTTTTTTCAGATTGGTTTTAGGGTGTCATAATGTTCTGTTAGTGAGAAAAGAAGTTGATTGTCCAGGGTATTTGCTATTCAATATTCCTCTCTATAAATGTGCTTCAAAAATAAAAATTAAAAAAAATCACCCCAAACCAATTGTAACCTCTGTGAGAAGCCAAGCCCTGTTTCTTGCTTAGTGTTTCTTGCTTAGCCTCAGAAGGGCTTTTTTAGCCCTTAGCGTTGATAAGACTCTAATTTTCTCTTGAAACTAATAAAAAAATGCTATCCTTACAATGGCATTGTTCTGATACACTTAGAGAAAAGTTTGTTAGCAGCAGAAAGGTTCAGTAACCTAAAAACCTGTTGTTTTCTACTTTGCATCTTCTAAGTCTATAATATATAGAAGCATATCTGCCATCTGTTTTGAAATAAGATATGTGTATTAAACATATAAAACATGAATTTGCGTTCATGTACATTGATAATACCTGTATTTTCCATCCACTGCCTTTCAAGGTTAAATTTTGCTGTCACATTTTTTGGACCTTTTACTACTTGTGGTATGTTTCTTTTTCTGTCAACTAACATTTTTTTCTTCAACCAGAATTTGAAAAATTGGCTCTGAAGCTGTGGCCAGAGAAAAGCTCTGATATATGGAAAATAACCCAAGTCTGTAGTATGATAGCCTTAACTAAATTATGTTCTATTATATATCCACTAGATTATCCCACAGAATGGTCTGACTCTGAGGGATGACTGCTGCTGAGGCACTCATATGCATCTGGAGCTACCAAGACGTGTTTGGAGGTTCTGTCTAATACCAAAGACTATGCATAATCAGGTCTTTGAAATTTAGTACCATGCCCCTAAAAGCCTTGGATTTATTAAAAAAAGTATTGTAATTTCTCTTAAAAGGAACATGATACCTGGTAATTTCAGAGAGATGTTATGGTGGTCTTGAGGACTCTGGCAGTGAATTGTACTGAGAAAAGTATTACGGAAAACAAGGTTGGATATATGTATATATATACATGCATACAAATATTCACTGTGCAGTGGACTTGCCACAGGTGATAGAGAAAGCTTTAGCCCCTCTTTGAATTTTCTTATTTTGCTCTGAATAATCCAATAATAGTTCTGTGGCAGGTTTATAGCTTCAAAGGCTACTTCACATAAATGAAGTAGCCAAAGTAATATTAGCTGAGTGACTGTATTTCCAGACTTCTTCAATTTGCAAGTGCTGTAGTATTTTTAAGAATGTTTGCTCATGTCCAGCGTGAACTGCATAATCATCCCTTTTAGGCATCTATATACATACTTCTTGTGTTCCTGAAGTACTTAAATGTGTCAGTGCTGGGAGCTTTGTAGACAGTCTGACTGCGAGGACCTTTAGGGCAACTTCCTTTCAGTAGCCACCTTGATCTGTAATGGCCCCTGGCACTGGCTGCAAGTCCTGGGGAGGAATTAAGAAAATGGCACTTTAAAAACAACTGGGGTTGATTCTTATTTCAGTGTATTACAGTAATCTGTGGTGTTCAACTGATTTTTATAGACAAAGAAGCAGGTGCCCTATTTTCTTCTGCTCTGAATTCAAAGACTGTCATGTGAGTAGTAGAGGTGATACTGTAGTGAACAGAAATGGATGAGTTTCAGAGAAATAATTTCAGATAGAGATTTTATACACACATATACACACAAACACTTATTGTATGAGATCCCTCAATCCCAGTCCAATATTTTTAGCAGGTGTTAGTGATAGAACTTCAATGTTACACATTTTTTCTTGTAGCAGTGAAAGGGAAAATTCATGTTGTATTACTTGAGGGTAGAAAGAATTCGAACTTAAGGGGAAAACATTTCGTGTTATAGCTGATATTTAATACTTGAAAAATCCTTCAGATGTATTTTATCTCTGGTATTTATAGAAAACATGCTTTTTCCGCAATTTCTTTTAATCCTATAGGACATGTGTAATGTATAATAGTAGCTTATTTCAAATACATTTGAACTCAGTTTTGTTATCTTTG
Source organism: Bombycilla garrulus (assembly GCA_013400315.1). Taxonomy (NCBI): domain Eukaryota; kingdom Metazoa; phylum Chordata; class Aves; order Passeriformes; family Bombycillidae; genus Bombycilla; species Bombycilla garrulus. The sequence goes on along the minus strand of VXBU01018423.1, from coordinate 1,322,666 downwards.
CTAGTTATAATTAAAATAGTATTACTAAAATTATTACTAGATAAAATTTTTACTAAAGTAATATAACTGAGTAAAACATCTAGAGGATTTAGATTCCAGAGAGCTGCACAAGCAATGAAATAGTCCCTGAAATCATATTCATATCTCTGATGCCTAAGCTACATGGATATTCATGTATAAACCTTCTTTACAGCTGACAATTTTTAGGAATGGTGTGAAAAAAATTGAAGTTTCTCTTGCTATTTGTAATTCAGAACACTAGAGGACAGCACTAAAATATTACATAAATGTGTTGTTTACACTGTTAATGATGTCGATGCTCTGGGAGGGCTTTGTGAATGGAAGACAAGTTACTGTTTTGAACAGTTAGGGCAAGTGATATTTTTGCAAGTATCCTGGGCTCCCTTTGAAAATTCTATCTCACTCTACACGTATAAAATATCTGGAGCTGCTTGTGGTCTGAAACATTTATTTGTGGCAGTGATTTCTTTGGAAATAAAGCTTTTTTTATAGCAATCATGTACAGTACGTTCTTAATTTTAAAAAGAGGAGTTATTGCCTCATCTGTAAATATTTTGTGATTTACTTGTTCACATGTAGTGTACTATATTAATGCTATGACATGTAGAGATGTGATAGTACAGCTCATTGAAAAAGCTACAGTTTCTGTTGTGTTTCTCTAGGCACACTGGAGCGACATGAGACTGGGGAAACAGCAAGAGCAATTCTTACTGCCATTGAAGATTCAGAGTACTTAGTGGCAGGTGCTCTACTTCCTGTATCTCAGGTGTCAAAACGAAACAAGAATTCTGGATACAAACATTCCAGCTTGTATAAGCATGGCATGGGCACTCACCTCTCTCATACAGAGAAATCTTCAGATAAGGTAAGAGTGGAGAGTAGAAGATTTCTCCAGAGTAATTAGTCTGATTCCAATTCTTTACCCTTTCACCCACTGATGTGGAAGTGGGAGGTGGCTTGGTTTAAGTTCATAAAGGCTGCTTCTGGCTTGCTCAGTTTTTATGCCTTCAACCCCATTTCATAGACAAATGAGGAAAATTTGCTGAGGCCCTTATGCAAGGTCATTAGTAGATAATCTCAAAAGGACTCTCAGACGTTCTTACCTGTAGTTAGATCTTATTTCCTCATGCCTCTAGCCTGTGACTGCACCTGAGCACAGTAGAATACACCTTACACCGTCTAAGTGTGCATGTTGAGAACAAGCACATTGTGATCCGATGCTATTGGTCTCTTACTGCTCTTCTAATGAGACCACAGATCCCTCTTGTCATTCAGGGATACTTTTTATTGGGTGTTTTCTGTTAGCATCATGGAATAACTACCAGTGCCTTATGTTCTTATTGGTGTGATTATTTGGCACCTTATTGGCTAAAAAGATGATGGTAATGCTCTTGTGAGGTACTGGGCTGCAAATAGCTATGACCATCTTCAGGAAAGATTTGGCCAGGAAGAGATTTGTATTTAGCTTTATCTAGAAATACTTTTCTACTGAAACAATTAAACCAGCTAATTGTGACTGAGGGAGATGTGCTATTTTGTTTGTATTTGAATAAGCTATAGAAGGAATTAATATGCTTGAAGTAGCGTTAAAGTGCTGTTAAAACTGAGAAAGTGCAGAGACATGAGATCATGAGAGGGAAGTAAAATTGAAAATGCAATAGTCACTCCATTTTCTTGTGGCCTTAGATATACTTAGCTATACTTCTAGCAGTTATTCGTAGATATTTAAAAACTAATATAAGTATTTGCTAATTTTAAATCTGATTATTACAACTGTCTCTAATTTAATACAATCTCAAATTCAGTGAGGTTTTTGCCTTTTCAAGTAGTAAACAACATGGTACAAATCTCTTTTCTTAAACCCTGTTTATGCATCAGGAGGGAATATATCCACTGATCTCTTGATAAGAGTGTATCTTAAGAATAGGGCTTTCATGTTGTTTGTTCTTGCTTACCACTTTTTAATTAACAGGTTTTGGGAATTCTGTTCTCTGCAATAAACAGGGGAAGTAATGTCTGCTATTCCTCAATCCTCAGTGTGCATAGAAGGTATTTTACCACAAGTATTGAGAATCAAAAATGCTTTCCCTCAATCACACATAGAAACAGCCTTCAGAATGTTCTCTGGCCTATATTCTGGCTTTATTAATTACAGGAAATTAAGTAGCAGGTATTTCAAAACTAATAAAGTGCATTTTGATCCAAGTCCTCACTCTTGAATTTTATGGTGTTTTCTTCATTGTATCTTCAAATTTACGTATAACACTGAGCTTCTAATGATTGTAGTTTAACTCTTAATATTTTTCTTTGACCTTTTACTAACCTTTAGTCTGATTTCTAAACTTCTTTTTGATCCCATTTTCTGAAAAGTCTTATTAGCGCGTAATCCTGCTGAGCATGTTGTGGGGCAGATGGTGCACTAGTTGGCCATTGACACAGAATCTGATCTCCCTATTAGTTTGTTAAAAGGAATGGTTTCTTCTTGTCGTCTTAGATAAGAACAAAAGCAAAAAGTTTTGGTAGTTGTTTGGTAGGTAGTTTTAGGTATGTCTATTAAATTGAAGTTTGCATGGATTTAACAGGGTAGGAAGGAATACTGTGCTGATTATGAAATATAGGAAAAGAGGTTTTTGTAAACTTTAAAGTGTGGAGTTTGGCATGCTTTGGGAAGGTCTTAAATTGGGAGAAATATCACAACAGGAAACTGTGGAAATGTACTAATTTGTAGTGCTTTTATTGATCTGATATATATCTTGTCTGCTCTGATTTCTCAATGTAATATTCTATTTTCATGTTTAAATATTGCTCATTAATTATCTTGTCCAAATGCAAACTTAAGAATGCTGTTGATGTCTTGACTTTTTCTGTCAAAATCTTTTTTTTTTAGTTTCATGTTTTTTGTCACTGTGGACCTTTTAGGTTTGTCTAAATTCATAATAAATTAAGTTCTGTACTTGGGAAGGTACTTTTCATTCATCAAACATGTGTCGTCCAGTACATTCAGAGCTTTTTCCCACTTGCATCTGCATTGGAGAGGATTTTGTAGATTGGTGTGGGACATGCTGGAGCCTAAATGTGTTTAGTGTAGCTGAATCTGGGAAAAGCACAACAATGGAAGTTCCCTTAATGCTGTTGCAGAAGCCCAGTGCTGGCTAAACAAAAGGAGTGTGGAACTCTGCAGCCTTTTTAGGACTGTTCTGTTATTGCCAAATTGAAGGCTTGTTATGAAGTCTGCTGTTTTTCTCAGGTTTTGTGCAGAAAACCTTTTGTTTTTTTTAAGTTTTTGAAAAAGTGGTCTATTGACTCTTTCATCATTGTATTTTAGCATCATGAAATATTCTGGAAATTCAGATCTCATGTAGTTAGTGAGTGGACTGTGGTTATCACACTTTAAGGTTCCATGCTGTATTAAGTAAAGCATATAATTACTACACATGTGAGACTGTCACAAAACTTCCAGCTTACCAGAGGATTTTAATATAGAATGAATGCTTCATTATCAATTTCCTTCTTTGGCAAATTTTGTATTAGAAATTTAACAACATCATAAATTGTTAATAACTCCTCTATCAAAAAAACCCAGCATCAATTTTAGCATATATTAAAGATCTCAATTTCAGAAGATTTATGTGACAGGAAAAATGAGTGGGGTAGCTATTCTGTCCGGTTGATCTTGTAATTGTGGGTGATCCTTTTGTACAATGAGTTATCCACGTGAAGATTGCAAGTAAAATTCAGCATTTATTCTTGCCATTATGATATTGTTTTACCTTTCATGTTATATTTAAGATGAAAGGGTGTTTTCAAAATAATGGTCTCTTTCTTCCATCCTGAAAAAGATAAATATCCTCGCACAGTAGTTCAGCTTCAAAGGCTTTCTTTCAGAACTTTTGCCGTCATGTAAATCACAGATACAAAAGCAGAATGTTTTGATTTCATGGTGTTTTGACCATTTTAATTCTTTTATTGTGCTGCACGTGCCAGTGGGAGTACCAATAACAGATGACTGTGACAAATGCAGTTAACACAAGATCCATATTAATGGTGTCGAATCCCCTTGATATATTTAAACAGATTTTAATTATTTTTAATGTCAAAAGACCCCAAATATATAGCTTAACAGTTCTTCAAGAAAGCTTTACTTAATATGTGAATGTAAAACCTCTCATAAAAATGAAACTTTTATATTGGCCTTAGTCATTGACATAGGGTATTCATCAAGTCAGCAATTTGTGTGGCAAAGTGCCATTTGAATAGTGTATTGTTAGAATACTTATGGTCCACTTGACAAGGGCTCTTGCTGTAAATAGTGCAATTTGACTCCAGCTGTTAAAGAGTGGCTTTGACAGCAGCCAAATAGAATGGAGATGCTTTACTGCACCGCAGAAAAATCAATATTGGGTTCTTGTTCATAGTAACCTGTTTTCTCTTTTTTTTTGCAGATTTATACAAGACTATTTAGAGTTCATTTGTGAAAGTTTAAACATTATTTTGAAAGTGAGGCTGTTTTATTTTCAGTTTAATGTTGGTGGTGGATGATGTTTGGGTTTAGTTAAAAATAGAGTGCTTTGTGGATGTACATAAACAGAACGGTGATGCAGCATTATTGAAACTCTGTTTATAAGGATAGATGTTAGGACCGTGGGTGCATAAGTTGTGTAACTAATGGCCAAAACCTGTTCTTTCCTTCCTCTTTTTTTTTCCCTTTTGTAGTGCTACCGTAGTATCCCTGTCAATTTTCTAAGTATTGGGCTTTTTAAAGCAGGTTTCTTTGTTGTTCTCCCTGTAACAACCCCCACAGATGTTGACAATCTGTAGTGCCGTTGTAGATTTTCCTGAAGCATGGTCTTGCTAGTGCTGAACAGTTTTCCAGCAGCATTCAATGACACAAGGTTGCTATGATACCTGGCCAGTAGCAATAGGTATTGAATCACTGGTCTTAATTACAATAGAATACACACTAGACTGTGCTCATGGTGTTTATATGGAACTAGTTCTCATTATACCTAAGTCATGGTTCTGTTTGAAAATTGGAGGTCTGTGAAAAACTGATTTAAAAAAAATGAAATGCTTCAGTGCGTCATATGAAGATTTCATTGATGCACATAAAAAGCTGGATGTGTCTGGGAATTGTTTTCCTCATGTTCCAGGAACCCTTCATATTAGAAAGTTTCCTACATTTTCAGCTTCAATATTTTGGATGTAAGCCTGTATTTATTGTGTACTAGTATTTCTAGTGATTTCAATAAAGTAATCAGAATGATCTGGGTAAAAACATGGGAGGGAAAAGCAGCTTATGAAATCAGTGCAAAATAGTTGCTGAAGCTTGAACTCTTAAATTCTACTACTAAAAATCTAGATCAGAAGAGGGTTTTGGTTTTGCTATATATAGAAAACAAAGGCGAAGATGAGAAACATTCATTTGTATGTGGATTTTTATAAGTATATGTATTATTTGATCTATTCACTCAGCAATTTCTTAAAACACATTGTAGTAGGAGTCCTTTAGAACTTAAAATTCACTTACATAATGGTATACATATTCTGCTCTGAACAAAAATATGTGAAGGCAAGGATATCCAGAAGTTATAAATAATAAAAGGAATTTCTACTTTGTTGCTGCCCAGAATAAGTGAGAGGCAAATAAAGACTGTAGGACAATAGCAGCTATTTGTTGTAGTATAGCAAGGGAAGCAATTTGAAAATAAAATTGTTATTGGAAGCCTGGGAAATCACTGCTAGTTAAATCTTACTGCTGGAAAAATTGATAGGAAAATGGAAATAAGATACATGCACAAGTACAAAATAATATTTAGCAAATAGGAAATCAGGAATGATACCATAAACAAGGGTGTCACAGACATGGATTCCTTTAATTTCTTTCCTTTATAATATTTAGAGTATTATTATAGAGAATTACAGATCTTGGTGATTAATGTGAAGTAGATTATTAAGGACAAAGCAAAATAGAAAGTAGTAGAATATTTCTCCATAAAGTTGGTAACATCACATTGCTGTTGCCAAGGGTATTCTTTTTTTCTGGGACTATTGTTCAGTAGCTATATTTATTAGTTTATTAACTAAGTGTAATAGAAAAATTAGTAAAAAAAAAGGACTCAATAGATACTGTTTTTTTCTACGTAATTCAGTTGCAGAATGTTTTGGTACTACATTTCCTGTGAAATTTTACAACTATTTTATCGTGGGACCAAGGTAGCAACGTAACTACAGTGAAGTAATAACTTGGGAGTTTTGGGATTTATTTGGGACCAGTTAAAAAGAGCCATGATCCTGAGGGATATCGATAGATCTGACCACGTGCCATCTCTGATGGAAGTTACTGTAGTTTTTGAATTGGCTCACGAAGTCAAGATTTTGATGATTTGTGTTTTCTCCATTGATTGACTCAGAGCAAAATGAAACCAAAAAGTTGGTGATATTGTGGCACGTTTTAGTCTTACACACGTGGATAGCAATGAATATGGAATGACAGAAATCTGATAATACGTCTTTACTTACTGACACTGATTCTTTTCTACTCTGATTCTCCACTGATTCTTTTCTACACCTTCATACTGAAGGTGACTGACTTAAAACTTTTTCTTTCCTGGACAGCTAATTGGTCTGTGATAAAGCTAAAGAGGCTGCTATAGTATCCTACTAGAAATACATCTAAGGTCAATATCAACAGTCCTTGTGAAGTATTTCATGTTGGAGGATGATTTATTGAAGCTAACCTAGCTGTTGTTGTCTTAATCTTTGTCTTTTCCCATACCTCTACTGCTGTGCTGTAATTGCCTTCCGTCTCTTGGAATTTTTAGCAAAGTTTGCGTTTTGGATTTTTTACACTTACAATTAAAAACATACAGTTTCTGTCTTATGGGAGTGGTGTTCATGATGTCATATTTGCCACTTAGGACTGTTTCTTTTAGGTCTGGTTATGGAGCTGGGTACTGTTTGAGTTTTCCTATCTTGGATTTTACCTTTACTGCTCTTGAAGTCTAGAAGGTATGACTTGTTCTGTAGATCAGTCTAGTTGATTTTCACTCTAAGTGCTCTGCCTAATGCTAAAATAAATCACATGATCCTTTTTTAACCTTTATATTCTCATGTTGTTCAATAGTGTTCTTTAAATTCTTCACAATTCATGATAGTGGTATGGTGGAGTCTTTACAGTTCTGGTAATCACCTTTTCTACTCCAAACATTAATTCCCTGGCCTCTTGTTGTTTAATTAGTATTATTTTAGTGAAGAAAAATATTAACAAGAATTGAGTGAATTCAGTGTGAGACCTTTGCCTACATTTCCACCTTGCACATATATTAAAAAAAGCAGTGACTTTAGATGCAACTTCAACTTAGACTCTTAGATGCAACTTCAGAAATAGAAATTGCAACAAACAAACATTAAGCTGCAAAAGAAAGACTTGTTATCTGTTGGCTTCCTTCTGATAGCTAATTGAAGTTCATCTTGGTTATATAGCGGGAATAAAATCCTTGGCTGTCCTATGGTTGGGTTTCAAACAAACAAAGCAACAGCAGTAGTTACATGTCCATTCTCTTGATATATTTTTTTGGTATATTAATATTCAAACCTTAATTTGTTCTAGTGGTCAGGTTTGGCTCTTGCAATACTTATGGGAAAGGGTGAATTAGCCAAACAGACACCTGAGAATGTTTGTTTCCGATTCCTGTCCTTTTGGAAGCCTCTGCAGTAAGACTGAACAGCTTGCAAGGCAAGAACAGTATGAAATGTGTGGATACAGAAACTGTAGCTGCCATCCTGATACATCTTAGAATGCTATAGGATCTGAAGAAAGTCCAGCCTGACTTTTCTTAAAATCTCAAGAATGGCACTTTGTAGAATACACAGGATTTATTTTTTGTTCTTTTTCTTTAGTACAGAGTCCTTTGCTTATTAATTGATCGAGATCTTTTATGTAGATAAATTTTCTGGGTGGGACTCTTAAAATTCAAGATGGGAAATGCACTCAGAACAGCCCAGGGAAAATGTTGTTTCAGTTGGAGTCAGCACTCAGACATGTATTGCTAACTTAATTTTTATATACATCAGTTGTTCTTAGGACAAAGCAATATTCTCAAGCTCCTGCAAAGGTCCTGTTGGCAGTATCTCTATGTTCAGCATTATATCTCACAGATATTTGGATGTTCATTCATCCAGTAAATTGTTCAATATGATAATTCCTAAATCCTGAGCCAGCAGTCTGTGGCTCTGGATTGCTGTAGCATTTCTTGTTCAGTTGATGATCAAGAAAACTTTGGAGATGTTTGATCCTTTTTCCTAAAGTGCTGAGTGAGGATGAAAATTTTGCACTACCACCCAGCACTGAGCAGTAAATATTTCTAAAGATATGGTTAGGAAATTTATTTTTACATTCAAAGTAAGTTAAATATTGAGATGTAGGCAGAGTATTTTAATGTTGAATGTGTAAGTAATACTTAGTTTTAAACACCATCTTCTTTCTTTCTAGCTAAACTTTTCATGGCAGAGACTGTCCATGTCAGAAAGGGATGTCAGTTAGTTTGAGATGAGTGGATTTACAGTTCATTTTCATATTCTTTCTATGATAAAATTACTAGACAAGATTTTGTCCAAAGTATTGTTTAGAATTGCCTTTCTGATTGTGTTTGCAGACAGGGAGTGATATGAATTATAGAGCAAAGCAAAAGTTGTCTGTAAAAAATAGTCTAGACATTTCTTCAAATATTTTTCTGAAAAATAAAGTGTAGACTTGTTTCCTAGTGTTGAAAACCTGTGAAGAATATTTGGGATATTAATTTTACTGTTATTCTCTATCTTTCAAAGATTTGTCTCCCAAATGATTTTTATATGTGTACTTTATTTAAATCCAATAGAAAAATTTAAGTGAAGTGTTATGGAGAGAGAGTGTTAACTTGAAAAGAAAGTGTGTGAAACATTAAATTTTCATAGCAGACATCTACATTGAGCATTCAAATAGATGTGTTAGCAATTCTTCCTGAACAATTGAGATTTTTGTGCCCAGTAGATCCATCTGGACTACAATCTGCCTGACAGTGGCCTTCCATACATGATAAAAAGAGGGTTTATTCAGTTGCTTAGACTATTCATCACACAGCTTGAGCCTGAAGACTCCTTGGCTTAATTACTTACATTGTGCCACAGATGCATCAGCAGTGATGCTACAGTTACTGTGCAAAGTGCTGTGAGGATGGGAAAGCCTTCCACTGGGATTTAACAAAAGAAAAAAGAAAGATTACAGTGTTGGGAGGAAACAGGGTGACTCTGCTTCTGGTGCAATTAAGTTGATAGATGCAAACCGGTGCAAACTTAGAAAATACTGTGGCCTTTTCTTCATGGGAGGTGGATTCTTGGAAGGATCTGGGCATCCTCAGTAATATTTTGTAATGAATGCCATAATAAAAGTAATGCAAGGCAAGTTCAAAACTGTTTGTATATACTAGTTGATATGGGAAAATTCATCATGAATTGACACATTTGTTTGGGCCTGCTTTGTCCAAATGATGAAGCCTCAGGTCAAGCATAAATTGCATGTGAAAGCAAACTGGGCCACTGCTACTGACTCCAGGCTTTTTACAGATCGTCTATGTGAGTACTGAGCTATAAAAAGGGTAAATGCATAAGAAAAACGTTCTGAATGCCCTCATCAAAGGATCCTCTCTGTCCTGTGACTAGGTAAAGTCTCTGAAGGTAAGGAATACGCATTTCACTTGGGATAGCGACACCCTAACTGTGTGGTGCTCACCCTATGAATGAGGCCAGTGTTGCTCTCTGGCAGGTAGGCCTGGCCTCTTTGTGCCGTTTGAGAGGCCGTGGGTACTCTTAGTGACAGAAACTCTTCACATGCTCCTTAAACTTGAAGCTTGGGAGGTGGGCAGGGTTAGGCAAGGGTGTAATATATGGACTGCTGATAGGAGCTGATACTGGATTGGAGCTGCATATGGTTTTTATGTGGAGATGTAAGTGTAGCCAGTAATTTGCATCCTTTCTTCCTCAGCAGGTTATTTGGGAGATGGTTTATGGTGTATATTTGAGTGCTATTTCAATTATATACCTGCTGTTTGCAACTACTTTTAAATAAATGCATCTTTTCACATATCCTGGATTCCTCATCCTTTTAGTAGAACAAGAAAATAAGATAGTTGTGTATTTGCAAAAGAGTTATGAACTGAAAAAGGCAAGTTTGACACCATTCAATGTTTAGATTGCTTTAAAGTTACAAATACCTAAATAGAATTGAAAGACTGTATTTCTATCTAATTATTAACAGTTCTTCAAGCATGACCTTGAGAATTTTAAGGTTCTTTTAGGGGAAGACTTGGACCCTCATTTTGGATTTCTCTACCTTACACTTAAAGCCCTCGCTTTTTAAATTATTGCATCAAAATCCTAGTCATTAAATACGTGCTTAGTACTCTTCCACTGAGTGATGTTTGTGTTGTATGCTGTGCTGTCATGGGAAAAGGTTATACTAGCTTTTCTTCTGGCTTGTCTTTTAATGGTCAAAATAAATTAGGCCCTGAATTTCAAAGTGACATAATGCTAAGTAAACATGTAAGCTACATCAAGTTTTTGATTTTATATGTAGAAGACACATCCAACAAATACAATTTCCTAGTAGACAGAGGTGTTTTGATCATGGCGTGGATTTCAGTTGTGCTGTTTGAAATCTGAGGTTTTTTTGTGGAACTTGCTAACTATATTTTATGCTCATAAACCAGTTTCAAACCCCAAACACAATTTCATTTATCTTTATATTCTAAGCTTTATAGAGTCTGCAAAAGTGTCCATCTGTTCGGTCGAGATTGCCTCAAATAGTGAGTGGTCAGAGAGACGTAGCTGACAAAGGTCAAAGGAGCCTCTTGACCCCGTGATTCTTGCCAAAGCAATTGGAGCGTAGGGACTGATATACAGTTAGATACAGCTTGCTAACGTGAGCTCCACTTTAATTGGTAATGATAGCAAGAATACACAGTAAAGTCATTGCTGAAAGAAAACAAAAAGTATCCAATATAGTAATTTATTACCAGTCAGTGGGTTTCACGCACTGGGTTGTTTTACCCCTGCAGTGGTCAGAGAAAGCAAAAAGGTACTCTAACACTTAACTGAAAATGGATGCCCTGCTGCTATCAGAGATGCATGGTGGTCAAACGATTGCCTGTGCCATTAGCTTGGTAATGTTTTCTCTATTGTAAACTCAGCTCCCCATGTTCTTCCTGTGCATCAGCTGCAGATTGAAGGCTTTCTCGTTTGTCTTCTATTTGTGCTGCCAATCATCAAGCTGCTGTTCACCAAGCACATTTCAAGGAGGCAATTTTTTTTAGTCCTATCGACTACCATCTCTAGCAACTGAGGGCTCAGAGGATTTAGAAATAAATTTAATGCTTTAATTTACACTCTGCCAGCCGTTTTGTGCATTGTTTATGTATCTGTTTTCTGAGACAATTCAAGAGACAGTTACAAGTTTCCTCTTTTGCAAAAATATCCATGAAGTAGATTTGTTTTGGGGACATGTTTGCAGGTACTTTCTCTTGTGCTAATATTTTCATTAAAAAGGTTGAGAAAAATATCTTTGCAAGAAATAATTGTTTTTAACCTCTTCAGTAGTTAAAAGCATATGAAAAATGTAAACCCAAATCCAACAAAAGCTAACGCAGATATTCCTTCTCACTGTCAAGGATAAAATATTATGTAGAATAAAATAGAGCTATCATTGGCAACATATGTTAATGTATAAGACCCTTAGGTGTGGTAGCCATGCTTCAGTTAACAGTTCTTCAATCTCCAAAGTGCAAATGTAACAGGAGGGTAGGAGTAAAATAGCTTTTACAAGCAGATATGTGATGTACTTATTTTTGTGAGCCCAGAGCCAGATCAGTGATAAGATGTGATTCGGAGAAGTTATGACCGCTGAACTTCTGTTGACAATCCAGTGACTGGGCTGATAAAGAAACATAAAGTTCTTACCTATCAATAAATTTTGTTTGACAAATTCTACTGCTGTCCTCTTTCATCTCTGTAACAGGTTCTCCAAAATGTAGTTTTTTTAAAAACACAATGTTTACTGTTAATGATTGTTAGAGTTGTTAAAGACTGATTCAAACATATATATAGTATATAGTCTTTAAAGTTTCTATTTTCTTTGTAGTGTAATGAAAAGTTAGACACAGTAATAACAGATGACAAAAGCAATTGTTAATTTCATTGGAGTAAGCATTTTGATATTGTATTATCAAACATCATTGTGACATCTCAAAAATTGTCAAAATGCTTCCTAGAGCCTATAAGATATGGTGGTTGTGATGAGTTTATATTGGGTTTTGTTTAAAAGATCTTGTTTGAAAATATATAGACAAGTGGATATTCACAGAATATCTTCATTGAGCAAACAGTAGGATGCTGGTATTTTAATGATTAAGTTTGCATTGATTTATTAGCAGTAAGTCTATTTAGTAGTGAAACAATTATCCTTTAAAAGTCTATCAATAAGACTTACTTTTATCATGTACTTCAGTGGGCTGTTGTATTGTACCTGTATTAAAAGCTGAAGCCTAATAACTGTCAAAGTAGAAAAAATTGAGGTTTTTTTTTTTAAAAAAAAACCCCAAAAAACATAGGCAAAACAGAAACAGAAAATCCCCAACCCCAAGAAAAATAAAACAGCAGTGCATCTTCTGTAAATGAAAGAACCTTCCAATCTCTTTGACATTATTTCAGTTAAACTCCACACATTCCCCTCCCCAGTCTCCTCCTGCCTAATCTACCTAAAAATTCCTATTAAAGTAAGTTCTTCAATTTCTGTCTAATGTTTTCTTGAGCCTTTACAGGTGGCAAGCAATAGATAAAGAAGGGAATTGACTTGTTAATAAATCAAAATATGTTTTTTCAAAGAGGGAAGCTCAAAGAAACAGAATTAACCTCCTTGAGTATTACACAATTAAATAACTTATTTAGAATCAGCATTTGAGCTATCAACAGGCAAGTTCCCACTAAGGCTTTGTACATCATGATTTGTTCTGCAGGCACTGGGAACTTTGGCACCAGTTTTCTGCCACTTCTGTCCTGTTATGTTTTGGATAAAGTGAGAGTGCAATAGATAAAGAAGGCCAAAAGTCTGGAAGAAAAGTCACATTTAATACTTCAGGACTTGTTTGGCATAGGAGTTGATACTACTTGTTCTGTCAGAACTGAGCAACTTCTATTCTGTGCTGTCAAAGTGGCCTCTAAGTCTATTTTGAGTCTTGTTTGCCTTCTAAAATTTCTACCTTGTGTTTTTTTGATACTTTATTTCCTTTATGTAAAATGAATGTCAAGATCATTCTTGTCAAATCTGTTTTTAGTACAAAACCCACAGTAGAATACTTCTGGTAAAGAAAGCAGATACATGGAGGAAGTACATACATATGAGGAGCTGAAAAAGTAGGGGAATCCCTGTCAGCTAATGGAACTGTGTATTTTAAGTGGAATATCATTCCCAGAAGAACTTGAATCCTAGTGGAAAAAGGCCTTTAGAGATGGGAATGCAGCTAGGTGTAAAATAATACTTGAATTGTACTTCCCATGAAATTTTTATGTGGTATGTCTGTCCTAAATCTGTTAAAGATAATGGCATTGATGCTGTGGGGGGCCACAGTAAGCACAGCCCCCTGCTGCCCCCTTCCCATAGTCACAGGAAGATTTTTCCTTGGGTGCTAAGAATGATAAAGGGAAAAAGGGTTGTACCTTGTGGAGCAGTGATGAATTGCGTGCTAGAAAACTGAAACAGGCTTCTGAGAGAGGCATACAATGCCCCAAGCCAGTGAGTGTTTAAGGGGCATTCGGAGAGTCTAGTTGGATTAAATGATCCTTGTAGGTCCCTTCCAACTGAAATAGTCTGTTCTAGCTCTTGTCTGATCGTGGCTCAAACACCTTCAGTAGCAAACTGGGGGGAGATGTTAGGGGGTACTGGCCATGCATGGAAAAGAGTGTGGCATTTCAAAGCCTCCCTGAATCTTGCCCTTCTCTGGATGTAGAAAGCTTGTTCTGCTGTGGGTCAGTGATGCACAAGAGGTTCACAAGTCTCAGGATAATTTTAGTCTGTAGTTAGACTTTTTGCTTCTTTAAAGCTAACAGTAGGTTGTCCTTGCCAAAAATAAACTTTAAAACTAGAAATGGTTAAACTAGAAAAGGAGAGGTGCACTATATAATGTAGATATCTGTTAATCTGCTTTTCAATACTCAACAAATGCAAGTCCCAGGTCTCTGGTTTCTAGTTCGTTTTATGGGTATCTTTCTCTTCTCTGTAATCTTCTCTTACGGAGAATAACTTGCCCATATGTCCTAAATAGCATTTCATGGCTAAAGCTTTGGATGCCCACCTTCTTTCATTGCAATGAAATGCCTGTGGCAGAGAGCTAAGATAACTTGGCAGACAGTTTTAGGATCAATGTCAATAAGCTTTCATATTGCCAATAAATCGTGGATGTTTATTGTGACTTATATGTAGTAGCATCACCAGATGTCTCAATGGATTGACATTGTCACTGTTTTCCTTTGTTTGGATGGTGATTTCAGTAAAAGTTTCTAAATGTTAATCAGGCAAATATAAGTGTACAGTAAGAGAAAATGATAGGGTAAATAATAATAGCTTCAATTCATGTCAAACCTAGCCTGTGAATTCCAGTGTTTGCATTCCATGGGGTTCTCCCTATCTATTAGGAAACAGCATAATTAAAGATTAAAATAATCCTAGTGCTTAACTACAATGTATTATTTTTTAAAGGAAAAAGGAAAAGGATAAAAAAACTGAACAAGCAGTTATCTCTTGCTTATGACTCCCTATGGAGATCTTTAAATAAGATTATGTATTTAGAGTACATCCTCTTCTGGTTGGGAGCATTATTCCCTAAATAACAAAAAGCCAAATTATATTACTGCCCAAAACTAAGAAGTCACATGACTTAGAGTTTTCAATTCACTCAATTCTTTCCTTGTTATTATGTTGTTGTGCTATTTGTACTACAATATTAACAGTTTAAAAATAGCTAATCCCATGTAGTCGTAGTTTTTAATGTAAAAGGAGTAAGGTGGTCATGAAAAAGATGAGGTAAACAGTGTTGCATTCCATCAAGAACTGGTTGCTGTACTGTTTACCAACAGTTTACTTGATGATTTATTTTGAGACTTAAACCTATTTTTAACAGAAAGTTCTTTGCATTAGTGGAATGTTTCAAATGATCAAAAGAAAATTAAGAATGATCTGGAAAATTCTGTGTCACTTGTGATATGGAAGCTGGCATGATTGTTTGCAGAAGTATTACTGAGATGAAAAGTTTCTTCTTGATGTGCCTTTCTGCCTGTAAAGGTGTAATGGGCTGAGCATGGTGCTGAGAGCATAACTTTGTGCAGGACAATGAAAAACATATCAGTCATAAATGCTTAAAGAAAAGGGCAGAAGTGTCAACAAGGAGTTTATATTCCCTCACTTCTGGTGGTTCCCTGAAGGTAGAACTTACTTCTTTGGTAGATACAGCAGGATTATGATATAAGGGCTTGTGTCACTGTGTGAACTCATCAGCTTGTTTTTGAAGTGCCTGGAGACATCCTTTCCACTGGAGTTTGTCACAGCATAGTGTCCACTATGGCAAGGCAACTGGTAAAAGAAAGGATGCAAAATTTTCTTCTTAATGAAAATTTATCATTTAAATAATAAAACTGCAAACCTAAAGTAGAATTCTTTATTTTGTGGAGATGATGTGGAACATTTCCTGATGTTCTGCTGACAGTTCATCATCATTAAGTTGCTTCTACAGTTTAACATGTGAATCTAAAACTGAGAGCAGCTGTAGCTCTTCTCAAATCTAGTTACAAATCTATGTTCTCGGGTCATTTATTAACATGTAACTAGCCATGTTTATTTATCATGTTAGTATGTAGGATGGAAATTATGCTTTACAAATTGCAGTTACTGTGAATTGGCTTTAAAGTTGGGGAAAAAACTATGGAGAATTCTAGAAAGATGCAGGTAGGAAATAGGCTGGCACAAGATCAAGCCAGATGTTCACAAACATTGTAGTATCCTTTTTTTCTTAATTATTTTCAGCTAAGAAAATTGTCTGTGTGTAGATTTATTTACCTAGGTATTGTTCTTGATATGCGACTTATCCTAGGAGTAGGTTACTTAGATAGTTTTGCATGCTTTGAAATAGCAAAAGGTGTAGTCTTTATCCCCTTCAAATCCCCTATATGTATATCTCATACAGGAAATTGCAAAAAGGCATACAGATACTCAGGGTTTGCAAGAATTTTTCAGCATTGTAGGATTTGCTGCTCTAGCTTTATTTTGAAGAAACAAAGGTTTTATGCTTTAAGATTTTCCAAAGTCCTTTTAGGTTGAAATGAGACTTAGCTTGAGAAATACTAGCCTAGGGTTTTTGCAAAGATATGTGCAATCTACAGTATGGCTGTGTAATTGAAGTCGTTAAGGAGCCTGTTTTGTAGTATTTGCACATGGGTATCTCTGTGTAACCTAAGCTATTTGGAAAAAGTTTTTTGCTTAATCAAAACTGAATAAATATAATAAAATTGAACTTAACGGAGTTAATATATTGTCTATTCCATAGGCATTTCTGTGTTGATATCTTGAAAATTACAAAGTATTGTTGGATTGTTGTTTGATGTTGTTTATTTTTCTTTTAGTTGACTGATACCAGCTGCATCCAACAGCCATTTACTATTTTACCAGCTAAGACGAAATGGAACAATGCAAACTTTCATATTCTCTTATTTGACCTGGAAAAACTTGAGGAGCTTCTCTCATCTCAACTCAATGGATTGAAGTCATCAAAATCATTCCACAGCCAATATGCTCTAGAAAGAGTTAAAAGTACTACTGAGAAAAGGGCACTGACATTAAAAAGAAATAAAACTGCTACCTTCATACCTCAAGTAGATGGGCAAGCAGACACCGTTTGTTCAGACCAAGTTCATAGGGATAATAATACAGCTAGGCCTGTGGATGAAAGTGGTGGCATGAAAAGATGGACAAAAATTAAGAGTTCAAGAAAGATCAGAACGCAGCCATCAGGAAACATTGATGTGAACATGGCCATTGATGCAGCTAAACTGCTTTTGTCATGTCTCCTACCATGGGGTGTAGATAAAGAAATAGACAATCTCTGTGCAGCACACTTGGATATCTTGAGGCTTCAGTGTCCTGTTTCTTTTGGACTTGCGTCAGATGAAGGCCACCTCTCACTGATGTTGCCAGGATGGAAATGTACTGATTGTGGTGTGCTAGGAGAATGTGAAGTTTTCAATTTGTTTTCAAAAAGAGTCCTTGATTTATCAGACAAATACCTTGCTGCAACTGAAGGACAATCTGGAAAGAAGGATGGACCTGAGAATAATGACTATGGAACAAGAGACTTGGAAACAGTATTTTTCTTATTTAGCAGAATAGCTTTAATCAACAGGATAATTAACACACCTTCTGCAGTTACAGATGAAATTGAAAGGTAAGAATTTCTTCATTATGAGTGGATTTTATTTTGTAATGTCTTTAGATCCAAACCCAATTCCTCCTAGTCACACTAATGCATTTGGTTAAACTTTTCTGTCCTGAAAACACGTGAAAATATAAAGCATATGTTAAAATAAAGCATCCAAGGTGATACCTTGATTTCAAAGAACAAGTCACAGCAGAGTGATCTCTAAACATTAATAATTAAGTTGGTATTATTCCTCCCCCAAACCTTACCTCTGAGGAGCTTATTTGGTAACACACAGCCACTCACATACATTTTGGGAGGAGGATCTTCAACAAAGATGTCTCCATACTTTCAGCTTCTGCATGACCCTGAGAGGAGCTCAGTTGGTTAGAGTGTAGTGCTAATATCCCCGAGGTTGTGGGTTCAACCCCTGTGGGGGCGGTCACTTAAGAGGTGGGCTTGATGGTCCTTGTGGGTCCCTTCCAACTAAGAATATTCTGAGTCTTCTGTTCCTTTGTAGTGGTTAAAAAAGGAAAACCAAATCCAACTTTTCTTCAATATGTACTTCTTTAGTGGAGCTTATGTTTTTTCTCTAGAGTTTTTTTGACAGATGCTCTTTGAAGATAAGGAGATCAGGATATAATTGTCTTAATATTTTTCTGTTTAGCGAATGAGAACTGATGCAAGAACTTTTTCCATAAGAGCGAGAATTTGAATTATCCAGCTTCACACCCAGTTTTTCCGGAGAACTCTTTTCCTTGCAGTTCAAACTAAGTAGAATAATGGGGTCTTTTTAGGCACATAGTGAGATGTGCATTAAGCACATTTGTGCTGTTTAGACTTCCACTCCCTATAAGAAATATACTTCCTTTGCCACAGAACCCTTGACTTCACAGATAAATAAAACATATGAGACAAGAACAGTCTGCCCTAGTTATGCTACCTGAAGTACAGTGCTCCCAGTAATGATGGCAGCTACTGGGAATGAATGCCTCATCAGCCCTTATGTTGTGAGAACCATCCCAAGTAGCATTTATGTTACTCAAAGCAAATTTATTGACTAAATGCTCTTTCAGCATTAAAGGAAAAATAACGTGCTCAACATTATTTGACCAAGCCAGATAGAGCATGCTAGTCAGGCAATGGATATTGTCCACGTTTTTTTTGTTGTTCGCCAAACATAGCGTTGGTCTGTATTTGGTTTTTTTAGGGACAATTAACTACAGTGGTGGTGATGCTATGGCCCCAAGGCAAGAAGGGGGGAGAGAAAATATTGTTCTTGCAATTGTTCTATCTGTGTCTCCCACAAAGCTCTAGGCACTCAGCATCTCTCAAGACATATGCACGATCCCACAGGACAAATGCACATTCCTCAGTTACTTTTGCTGCTAGTTGTGTTGCCTACTGGTCTGTATTCAATGCAAGCTCTTATATGAATGCTTGTTTCAGGATTCTAGCTTGAACATGAATTCCTTTCCCTGCAAAAAAAGTACTTTATGCTTGCCTTGTGCAGTACTCTCCTGGAAAGGAATAATTAGCGTACCAGAATGAAACACTTTTCCCAGACACAGAGCCATCCTGACTGTTCAGTAATGCAAATCCTGGCTTTGGGACATATATCCTGCAAAATTCTAAGTATTGAAGTTACTGCAAGGAAAAAAAAGTATTTTTTTTGTTCCAGAACAATGCTGTATGATTATAGGTTTTCTCTAGGATATGTAAAGACATAAACCGTACCATCTTTAACAAATGTAATTTTGGTGATTTCTCCTGCAAAAAGTACCAAATGCAGCCAAACCTCTTTGGACAGTTGCTTTATCCAAAACTTTGGTATGCTCAAGGGAAAAGAAACCTACATATTGAATTCTAATTCTCAGTATTTGCAGAAGTAGTTTGTGGAACAGCTCTCACAGCTTGCATGGGTTCTGGTGTTTTTCTGTGTGTTGTTTTTTGCAACTTGACACAGCCTGTGAAAATAGAGGAACCTGCAGCAAAATGTGTCAGATCATAAAAGTGGGACAGAAATGAGAAGAAGCTGGAAAGAAAAGATCTTCAAAGAGTTTGTTCTCCTGCTTTTTGATGTTTGTATCTCTAAGTTAAACCTCTCAAGCTGCAAGCTCTCAGAGTTTGGTATTGCAAAGTCTTTCGAAATGTTATGACTCACTGTTCATTGTAGTGAATTTGAAAGGCAAATACATTACTTTTTAAATTATACGTAAATCTAGTTTTTGCAGCTCACTACGGTGATTTATTTAAAAGAAATAGTTTAAAGTTGTGCAAGGATTTGGAGAGGTTTTTTTTTTAGTTTTTCTCTGCTGTCCATATCCTTTGTTTCCAAGGGTTAGGTTGCCAAGTTAGTGACTCAAAGAGCAAGCATATGTATACACCAGGCTCCTAAATTGTAGCCATCCACTGAAATCCTGGGTATTTTAATTATACACTAAGTTATTTACCACTGTGGAAAGAAAAAGGAAGCCTGTAAGAAAAAGCTTTTCATTTCCCTTGAACCTTTGTCCTGTGTTTTAGAAAAAATCCAGACAAATTATTTTGCAAAAGTGGTGTTTTAATTCAGTTTTTTACATGAATGTTTCTTTACTGCAAAATAAAGCTTCACATTTGGCTCAAAGCCTATTAGGCTTAAGTTCCTGCTTTTGAATGGTACTTTTCAGTGTTGTGTTTTTGTGAATGTTTCAATACCAAGTTGTAGGCAAAAGACTGCAAGTGACTTCTGAGGAGAAACTTAATTAGGGTTGATAGTAATTGATATCAGAGTACCTACTGTAAAAAAACCCCAACCCTACTTTAATACATAAGATTTGTCATATGTGTTTTCAGGTTTTTTAACAGTTTCATGTTTTTAGTCTGCAGAAACCAGAACCTGTACATGACAAATGGAGAAATGTAGAAGCAGTAACACTTTCATGTCCCAGTCTTTATGGAGACTTACCAAGCAGTAAGTATGTGAATTGGCAGTATTAACTTCTAAGTGTTCTGTTTCTGCATGCTTTTTGTTGCTAAAATATAGAATTTAGTCTCAATAATAAAAAATATTGCTCCTTATGCTGTCTAATCTGCAGAGAAACTGAATTACTGTTTCTTCTGCGAGTATCACAAAAAAATTGTGTAAACAAAGTGTTAACTTGAATCAATGAGATTTTTCCTGTTATGATAGACATTTAGCTGAGTTTCTAAAGGACTTTCCAGCAATCAGAAAAACAGCAATGTAATAAGACAAACACTGCCCTCACCCCCTTCCCCCATCTCCCTCATCACCATTATGTGCCCACCCAATAATATATACAGCCCTCCAAGCAAACTGTTGCCTTAGTAATGCAAGAGCCATCCTGACTGTTCAATAATGCCTTTAGACTTCTGGTTTAGGGCAGAATAAAGCAATCTGTTCCTGTTAATGTCTCAGAGGCCATCGCTCGTCAATCTTGGCTTTGCAAGCCAGCCTTGGTTTGTTTACAGCATGTAACTAACCAAAGAACATTTAAATAAAAACCTAAAGAGAATATGGACGTTTGTCAGTACACATTACCTGACAAGGATAGTGTTCCTTGTACAGAATAAGCCATGTCTAGACTGGAAACACAAATTCTTTTACATCAAATCTTGGTACTGTGCTGTGTTGGTAAACCTTAATATCCACATCAAAAAATAGTTACCTTTCCTTCTCTGAGTCAAATATGCACCACAACTGTAGAACTTGCAATGACAGCAGAAATGTCCATTGGAAAAAAAAGAGATGGACCATGAAATCAAGTGACAATAGAAAATAAGTAGGGAAAAGGCATGGAAATGGTGACTAAAATGTTTGTGAACATAAAAATAGATTTACTGAGTGATCTAAAACTTTTAAGGTAATCTAACTTTTATGCCTTATCTCGTAGTTCATACAGTTGTTCAGATTTACAAATTAAAATTTGATCTGAGACTTGCCATCTTGGAGATTCTATGAATAGCCTGTTCTTTAGCATCAAGGACATGCTGGACAGCAGAACAGGGAATGCATAGTTAAGTAGTCCAAAACAGAAAGTATTCTTAATATGTGTAGAAAATTGTAATGAAACTAAAGGGGATATCAGTTCTCTGTTAAAAAAAACCTGAACAAACAAAAACCCCACACTAATTTAATTTAGGATGAGAATAAATGTTAAAGCAACAGGTTCTCTGAACACTTTGTGCTTATTGTATCAGATGAGAGCATATTCCAAGAAATTACATTTTTTCAGATCTTTTCAGGTATGTTGCTGAAATGAAAATTTTAAAATGTTAAAATATTTTTCTGTCTGTGTGCTTCACTCTGTACTGTCAGTTCATAAACTATATATGTGCTTTTCAGGTAAGAGTAGATATCATTCCACAGACTTTGGGAGCATTTCATTGCTGAAACTCGTTCGCTGTTGGAACGATGAGTCTGTAAAGGTAGGAAACAGCCTGTGTCAGTTGTAGCAATGTAATCCTCAAGTGCCATTTGCTGTAATTTAGTATTTGGAATCAGTAACGTGACCCAACAGTTATAATTTATGGGGAAACTATTACATAGGTCCTGCCAGTCAGGTCTCTGGAAAGCAGATTAGTATTACTGTATGAAGTAGGCCACTCATGGAGCTATTTAGCCTTAAAGTAAATGTTTAGCTGTGACAAAGTAACTTTCCTGCTAATCTTTCATCTAAGTGCTCTTGTTGATAGCATTTATTGAAGAAATGAGTTATTTCTTCTCTAACAAGTAACAACCACATGTAACTTACATCAAAAATGCCATTTTTGACTCCAGGAAAGCTGAAGGCCAAAATAAGGGCCTATATTACTACCCGTGCCCTGTATTAATGTATTATTCTAGAAGAAACTAAAAATGCCTTAGACAAGGGCAAAAATTTCGAGTCTTTAATTATTACAACAGTCTTTAACAACTTGCAAGTCATGTAATTATGGGTTCTTCAGGCCAGATGATGCTCATCCCTATTATTTGTGAAGAATCTGAAGTCTTGAGAGATAACTTGTTGAGAGCTGACAGGCAGCAGTGAAACAATCTAAGCAGTGAAATCTAGAGACCGATTTTCCTTTTGGAAATATGCATTTAAATAAAGTTGGGTAGTTGTTTGTGGTAGTTAATATTCAGGGATACAAAACTTAAGATGTTGTGCTCTGACCACAATGGATTTTATTCCAGAAAGGGGAAATACCTTTTAAAAATCTAGTTTATGATATTACTTTTGAAATGGAATGCAACTCTGTGTTACTTCAAATGCAAAGAATATTTTTCAGAGCTGAGTTTTGCAAGAATGCTGTAGTGATAGTCCCCTGTTCTGTTAGACAAAAAGTTTCTGCAAATATTCACATTCAATTGATTCCAGCATTTCATCTTGAGCTTGTCAGTTGTTTATTGTATTCCTACTGCCTGCACGTATTTTATATTATTTCTGAATTCTTTTTCTCTCTCCTTTCTCTTACAGTAACAGTTTTTTCCTTTTATTTTGAAACCTGAAAAACTGCAATTTTCATGTGGAATGCATATAATCTCTTGCTGACCTGGTCAGCCACTAAAACGCTTTAGAGAGTAGTTCATATATTTATGGAAGTTGTGTTTTTAGCATAAGTGATGAGATCTAAGTATTTCTATTTTTGAGGTTATTTAGCAACTGATCAGTATATACAATGGTACTGGTCTCATCTAGCACAGGAGGTTAGTGTGCTGGAAGATAAGATATGGAATAAGCTGCCTCACACTTCTTCACCGGGAAAGACATTAAATTTAAGACACTGAAATTCTCAAGTACTGCAAATATCATGCTCTTAATGCTTCTCAGATTTTACTGTTATTGAGGTACAGCATTGTATCTGCACTAAGCTTTGTTAACCCACTTAGTAGCACAGATTTTGGGTTGCTTGCCACCAAAGTGCCATAAAATTTTAAGATTCAAAAAAAAGTTGACAGTAGGTATGATATTTAGTGACCAGTCATTTATATGAGATTATAGTTCTTGCTGACAGTAAGATGGTTTTGTTAAAACTTTATTTATACAATATTTTATGGCCAATTTATTAATCCTGAGCAGCCTGATTAAGCACTCATGTACATTTACCAAAAAAATCACTATTTAAGCCATTTTTAAAAACTTTTTCTTGTGTGATCTTTGAAGAAAGATACTGACTCTCAGACATCACCCAAAGGAGTTACTAATTATTGGTTCCTCATCTCCTTACATCACTGTAACAGATTCTGTGCAAACAAAGAAACAGAAAAAACCTGCTGCAGATGTTTTATCGAGTGTCTGCTGACTTGTTGAAGTTGAGGGCTGTAGGGAGATCATTTTCTGAATTGAATTTTAAGAATGTGTGTGTTTTTAAAATATTTTTAGTATTTTCTTTTCCCCAGATGATTTGAGAGGCAAGGATATCTTCACCTGTTTTGGTGTTCTTTTAGATAAAATATAGCCATTCCTAGCCACACTCCCATCTCACCCAAAAAAATGACTTGTCTGTTCATCTTTCCAGATAGGTATATGAAAAAAATGTACAGTTCAGTAGAAGTATGTAGACAACTGTCCTTACAATTACTGTGCAGATTTAGAGCAAAGCAGCCTGGATCATTCAAGTTGATATTTTGGTGTGTATTTTTGCCCCATGATGTGACTGTTATATAGAGGCACTTGGGAGGCAGTTTCTGCAAGGCTCAGACCTGTAGAGGTTATGGCCTGAGCAATAACCAGGAGTGGTATCTATTGACTTTTCTCCTTAAACCTACTTGTTAGAAAGAATAGTAATCCTTGGAAGTAATTGATGAAGTGTAGAAAGGAAAGCCAGGATAACTTAATATACACGTAACAATACAACTTACCTCAACTTTTGTTCACTTGTCCTTTTGAATTATTCTGTATTATTGCTGCTTCAGAGTCAAACAATTACCTTTCACTTTTAATATCAGTGTTTATAGGTCGACATATGCTATTTGTACTTCCTCAGTCAAAGAAGCAGCATAATTTGTCACATCTAACAATCCCAACTAAAAAACACATTGTATTTTCAACAGCAATTACAGTTATGGGGAGAAAATGAAAGCATATGTAGTCAATAAGGCAGCTAATTTATAGCCAGAAGGACACTAAAGATAAAGTGGAGGTGATCAGAGGAAATGAAAGGTGCTCATGTAGATTTATGTGTTAGAAACAGGAGAAACTACTGGAGATTATTAAACTTGGTGATAAGGATAGATGAGGTATATAAATTTTGGGGTAAGATTCCATGAGAAAACAAGAATAAATGTGAAACCACACCAAGCAATGTAGAAATGCAGATACAACAAAGACAGTCAAATAACATGCAGAGACATCTACAGGTGCCCCTAAAATAATATCATGTTGTGCCATTTGTTAGTTTTTTGCTTTAAGATGTTAGAGGAAGTTATTACAAATGCTGCTTGGCAAGCACAGCAGTGATACAAGTAAAGAGCATCCTATCCAGATTAGGGACAGGTTCTTAGCAGAATTGTTTTGCCAAAAATTTCCCCAGGACAAAGAAAACTTGTCTGTGTTTCCTTTTCTTTCTTCATTATTGTAGATATATTGTAGGAGTCTGCTGCCAAGTCAGGATCTGTCATCCCCGAAGCTCAAGGCTATATAGATGTGAGGAGCTCTAAACTGCCTTTGGTGTCCCCTGAAAAATAAAGTTCTATTATAACAAGATGAAGGTTTGTGCTTTGTTGAATTACATAGGGCTGGGTTCACATGCGGTGAACTTTTACACTGTGGACCTGACTGTGATGTATTTGTCTACAATAAAGGGTTTTGTCACAAAGGACACCCACAGCCTTTGTTCCACTCAATTATTTGGATTTGCAAGGGTACTTAAAGATATTTTTGAGGACAGATACTTGATTAGTAAGTTGAAACAATCTCTCTTCCAGGCAATTTGAAGGATCCTACATATCAACTTCATATTAAAATTTAATTTTAATAGCTTTTTAATAATATAAGTACCGTATAAGCTTAAAATACGTTTATGTATTTTATTTTATAATAAAATATATTAAACTTGAAGTTTTTGTGTTCAATTTAAATTTGTATTTAAGTTAAGGTTGAAATCTTAGATTCACCGTGTTTTTCAGGAAATTTCTTGTACTTGAGAATGAATACCTTCCCAAATGATTCATTTTCTGAAAGAAATACCAAATGCAGAGAAGGTTCACCATGCTGAAATCTAGATTAAGAATTAAAAAGGTTTGAGGTCTTCGTGTGCTTTTTAAGTGTCTTTACATCTTTAAGTGTCCTTAGTTCTTATGGCTCCCTTTTGCTAAAGAGAAGCAAAGAATTAACTCTGTCAGTCAGTCTCCACAGTGCATCATCCTAGAGCCCACATGAGGTGCATCAGCTACTGCAAGTGTCATTTACAGGCTGCTCACAGCTCCAGTAGATGTTCCTTTTGCATAAGAGGAGTTTGAAGAATGGTATTTCTCTCTGTATTAGACAAAAAAATAAGGGGGTGATATGTTTGAGCTAGAGGAAGAGAGCATCACTACTAATAATAAAACATTCTTTAACTTTTTCAGAGAGATTAGATGCCAGAAATTCGAAAAAAAGTCAAAACTGTGTCACCCCCAAGACAACAAGGTCATTATTCAGTCTATCAAGCACTTTTGCACACATCAGGAAAAAAGAATGAAGGCACTTATTAGCTGTTATCACCTTGTGCTTTACTAGTATATTTTGTTAGTAGTTGTTTATCCTTGAAATCAAGGAGGCAGTAGGTGACTGATTCTAGATTTGACATTAAAGAAAATGAATGTTTATTGGGAAGCAGTTCTGACTGACAACTTACACTATTTTATTGCAATCTAGTTAACCTTTTTTTCTCAGTGTATGTAGAGACACATGATTATCACTGTCCGAAAGACTTATTAATAAGCATCGACTTTCTGATGACATTCACCAGGACAGTCTCCAGATTTTGTGCTAGTTGGTTAAAATTGTCAAATACCTAGATAAATAATTGAGGTACTGATACCATCCAATAATGATTTGCATTTATGACAGATTATTGAGGCAATGCAAGCAGTGCTGCTGGCAGAAGTTCAAAGGACTGTTAATCCCTTCAGAAAGAAGACAATTTGCAGAGAGCCATTGGCCGTAATAGAGAATGGAAATGGTAAGTTTTGGGCGCTGCCAAAGACGGAGGAGAGGGATTTGCAATACATTAAAAATAGAGTGGTTTGGGTTGGAAAGGACCTTAAAGATCATCCAGTTCCAACCACCTGCCTTGCGCAGGGACACCTCCTACTTGATCAGGATGCTTGCGGTTTGTCCAGCCTGGCCTCGAACACTCCCAGGGATGGGGCAGCCACAGCTTCAGGCAACCTGCTCCGGCGTCTCACCACCTTCACAATAAAGAATTTCTTTCTTATATTTAAACTAAATCTATCCTCTTTCAGTTTAAATGCATTGCCCCTTGTTCTGTCACTGCATGACCTTGTAAAATGTCCCTCTCAGAAAATTTTCTTTGCCTTGTAAGTGGAAAATTTGTTGGTATATTATTTTAAAAGAACTTCCTCTAGTAATCGGAACAAGCTGGGAGTATGTGTTCACAGTACTTTATTTCTGTGTGAGACAGGCCAAGTGGGCTATTTCTAACCTTACCAGGCTAGGAGTTTTCTCAGATGATTGTTAAGAAGTTAAAGGACTTTCAAACTCTCTCCTAACCTCTAAATACTAAAGAAGAAAAGGTAAAGTTTCTTTGATTGTATAATAGGTCTGGTATTTGCAAATAAAAGAAGCACTGTATTTGAAATGGAATCAATAAATCATATTGGAAAGAAGTTTTACAAATTTATCTTTCCAGTGACATCAGACCTTACACAGCACTAAAAATTAATTGCTTAAATTTTATAACTTCATAATGTAATACAGAATATTTTATTTTTCTTTTAGAAATAACCTCTCTGCAAGGAGATATCAAATGCATTTTACAATTAGATCATTTCATTTTACAAGAAGCTTACTCTTTGCAACTTTACAATGGTGCTAATGTTTATGGTAAAAAAGATTGAACCTGAATTTATGTTATGAAGTTATACTCTTTTTTTTTTAGCCCATTAGCTGAGTCCTAAAATTAAGTGACCTAAATTTTAGATCCAATCTTATTAGTGAGCCTTCACTTGGGAAACTAATTTATTATCTCATTGAGTGTGTGTGTCTGTCATGAAAATTTGTTACCAATATCCTTGTTCTACCATACTAAAAATGATCAGTGGTTCTTGCTTCAGGCCACAATGCAAAGAGATGTCTCTAATTCTGAAATGCAAGACCCTTTCAGTGATTGTCATATATGAATTTATACTTAGCTTACATTGAAGGTTGTTTTGAATCATTTTGTTTATGTGGTTTGGCTCAAGGTGCATTGTAACTAAAGCAGCCCCAGGTGTTAAGGTCATGTGTGGACTTAAGTTCCAATTTCCTGAATTTTCAGGGTGTTTCAATGAAGTATTTTGACAGCGATTTACAGCTAAAATGGAACTAACTGAAAGTTGCAAATATAGATGTCTCCAAATATGTTTAGATCTTTGGGTTTATTTCAAAACTTTATATACTAGATGAAAAAAAACATTTCTGTTACTTAATTAGGTGGTGCTGGTATGATTCTAGTAGTCAATTAATCCTAATTAAGTTATGAATTCAGGGGAGTTACTGCCACTCTGAAAAGGGTAATTGTTTGTATATCTAGTAACAGATGGTTTTTACTGTAATTTTGTTCTTAACCTGATTATTTGATGCTTATTCAAAAACAACTGGAAAATTGCTTTGCTAGGAGAACAATATACATAAGCATTTGTATTGGCTGTGGATTTTTCATAGTCCATCATCTGAACTACATAAATACATGCTGTAAAAAAGAATGAATTTTCTGAAAGAGATAGAAAACATACAAAATGATTGGAAAACAGATTTTTGCATGCATTTAATATTATATTGGAATTTTTTGTTCTCATTTTCACTCAGGGTTGTTGTATTATTTATCATAGTATGTAAATAGCAGAAGTATTCTTGTTTTTGCTTGTATGGTTTTGTCATACATACTTAAAACTTGATGAGTTCATAGAGAATTGTGCAAATAATTTTGTGATTTCTAATATGTGAAAATCGCTATTTGTAGCTTGTAATGATATGCAGAAATTATTAAAAACACATGCAGGCCTAAGTCCACAACCAGTGTGATTGTGAAGACTAGTAATTATGTCTGGATTAAGATACCTATCTGGATCTAGACACCTCTATGTCTGATAGGTATCTCATATTTTGTTAAACACTCTGCATTTATGGGTTGGACAGCAGTTGGCATCTTGTGCAATGTCAAGGTAAAGGTTAAATATTGTTTTGGGTTTTAAGTTATAGTTCAAGACTGACTTTGTGCCCTCTGATCCAAAGGAAAAGAATCTTAATCTTGGCTGTCTTCATCATTGCATTGTATAGCATCCTTCTTTAATTGGAATGAATAGATTAGGTCTAGAGATGTTTAATCTTACTTAACAAGTTTCCACTGAAGTGAATAGAAGTTTCTTTTTAAAATACAAACTTTCAATATCTGCCATTGTTTAAATCTTTAAAGTTTGTAGTATAAAGTATAGTATAAAGTATAAAGTAAAGTATAGTATAAAGTATAAAGTTTGTAGTATGATTGGTTTGTCTTAGTTTTTATTTTTTTGACAGAAAATTCCTTACTCCTTTGAAGCTCCTGCAACCTTACTTCATGGTTAAGGTTGATGAGATGCAGACAACAGCTTTATTTGATGAATAATTTAAAATCCATATTTTTCTGTGGCTCCATGCAGGCAGAATTACTTACTTGAATAAAAACCCCGAAACAAACAAAAACCACAAAAAGACAAAAAAAAAAAAAAAAAAAAAAAAAAAAAGGAAAAAAAAAAAAAATAAGTTTTTGGCTTCTGGCCAGACACAGACAATGGAAAGAGGGCAGCTCGCTCACCCTNTGTCTTTCCAGAAACCAAGATAAGGAATTAAATAAACCCCAAATTGTGCATGTAGAGCATGCCAGAGAAAGGGTTGAAAGGGTTAACTCTATTCTGCCCTAGTATGTTCTTCCATTGTTGCTAAAAGGAAATGTAAATGCAAACAGCTGCAATTTCTTTATGTTAATGTCAGCGATAATAATTTTGGACCTGTTCCAAACATATTGATAGCAATCTTACTATTGATTTCTGCAGGATTTTCTTCAGTTCTTCAAAGAAGCTTGTGTTCCCTAATTTTTTTGACATTCATCATAATTCTGAAAAAGTATATTGGACTTTATCCCTTCTTGTCTTTTTCTACACACCAATAATCTCTGGTTAATAGTACCATTGAACAGTGTGGTCTTGTTTTCCACTCTTGTGTGAGTCAGAGGCAGTGATTTTCAGGTCTTGAAAATTTATTTATCCACTTTTATATCCACTTAGCATACAGCTAGGAGGAACTATGCTGGCATTCATTTTTCATTTGTAGTGTTTGATCTTATGACATACATATCTAATCCATACCCAGTCACGTGCAGAACTTCTTTGATCAGAGGGAGTGTGGGGTTAGTATCACTGTTGTCATTCCCTCGCCCACTGATTGGACACAAAGAAATTGGATATTCCCTCCTGGAGTAGCTCTGAACCCATATCTTCCTCAGTGGTAACTCATTGCTTATCCTCAGGGCATTCAGCAATGAGACATCTACAGAAATTTTTTTTTCCTTTTTCATGGAGATATCAAAATATTTGCATGGGTAAGAGCTAGAAATGGGATTCTCTCTCCTCTAGGTGCATTTTATGTATAGGACTGCAATCTCCCAATAGCTCCTGCACTGAAGCAGTTTCCCGTGTGCCATCATTTGATGCCTTGTTCTTCTAATGCGTAGGGAGCCAAAAATTTCTTATCTGCAACAGCATTGCAGTTCTTCTGGAATTGTGTGCCTCAGTTTTTTGTGAAATGTGAGGAACTGGATTTATTTACCTTTGAAGAAAATTGTGGGGATAAATGCGTGTAAGAACGTAATACTCAGATAATAAATTGAAGAAATGATGCATGTGGTATTCCATGAGTGCCAAAACCTGGAAAAGTGGAAGGACAGCAAAGTACAGGCTTTATTCCTAAATACAGCATAATATTTTAATTGCCTCCAGTATTTGTGAAAAAGATGAAATGTGAAAAATCACAACACTAAGACTAGTTTGCAATAAATTCTGGCTTGCACTTAAAAATTCCTCGTTTAAGCAACTGCTAATGATTCAAGCTTTTAAGTATATTTGAAAGGTATTAGCTCTAACCTCATCTTTTGTATGTGATTTTTGGAGCCCTTTAAGCTATTCAATTAAATAAATTGGTTCTTGCAGGAAAAAAGCTTCTGCTGATAAATACCAGAGTGAAATTAATGGTGGCAATTGAATTCCATAGGTTAGTGTAAAGAATTGACAAAGACTTATCTAGAATGTAACAATATGTTTTGTTAAAATGAGGACTGTTCAGTAGAGGTAAATCAGTGAAAGGCAGGATATAACAGCTCCTGTTCACTACAGAGGAACAGTGATCTGCAGCACAGGGCTTTAAACACTTCCATTGTCAGGGTTTCAGAAATCTGCCCAGTTGCAGATGACTTTTTTAAGTCAGCTCTTGGGAAGTAATTCTGTGTCTGTCTTTCTATATAGCAAATGAAACTCCTTGCCTGCTTGCGAAGTCTGTAGGTTTTGTCAAGGAAGTGCAGCCAAAGAGAAGGGTTGTTCTGTCTCTTATGTTCTTTCACATTGTCATCTTGTTACAACCTGCTGCCTTTTTGTAGTAGTCCGGATATACATTCTGACTCTGTATTTAAATAAAGACCCAAAAGATGATCCTGACTTGGAGCATTAGCCCATTTGCATCACTGATGCAACAAAGGTTACGCAAGACTTTAGTGAAAACTTCTGTCATCTGACTGCTGGGGATGTAACTTTTTGGGGTGTAAATGCAGGCGCTTTTTTTACTATAAAACACTCAGATAATTTATACTATTTGTGTTCTGATGAGAAACCAAATGCCCAGAAAACTCCAACGGAATCTGAGGAATCAATTTGTGGTCTAACACTTTGCATTCGGATGAATGTACATCTGTCCTTACATCCTTACATCACCCTTACTATGTTTCAAATTTGAATTTGGGCTAGTGATTTATGTAATGTATTCAGTCTTTGAACTGCTTGCCTTACTGGGGCTGGGTTCCATATCCACTATGAATCCAGTAAACAAACACAATCTGCAAAAAGGTGTCCAGGCAAAATGTGTTGGAGTCCTAGAAATGCACATAACCAGAAAATGAAAGCTACCAGTGCAGCTCTTGGGAAATTCCTCTTCTCCTGTGAATTGACTGCTTGTATGATCAGGAATTGATGGGGAGGGCAGAGGGGATAACAGGATGCAGAACAACAAACTCATGGGAGCATTTCTAATAAGAAAAAGGCTAAAGAGACGAGGGGAATGCTGCTCAAAGGAAGCAGGGTTAAAAAGAAAAAGTAGGAATATGAAGAAGGAAAAGAATATAATAAATGCATAGCAGTGTGAACAGGTATAAAACAGTTACAGTTTTACAGTGAAAATCATGTCTGGTTGCTGATTAAAAAAATTGGAAGAATAGAATTTCATCCCGTTTCTGGTATGACAGGTCATTGAGATTAACTTGAATGAGGAAATGAAAAAATTTTCATAGTGTGCATTATTTTGGATCAAAAGAATTTGAGAAAAGAGACCATTAAATGCACAAGCAGTTCTGAATCCATGTACCCTAGCTGCATGGGCTTTGAAGAGCATAAGAGAAAATATTCCTCTTGCAGCACATTCAAATCACTTCAAAAATGAAAAGACAATAAGCATCTTTCATTATGGCATATGTCCCAAATGAAAGCAAGGGAGAATTTTTCTAATCTCTTTGCTGAATTTAGGAGTTTTATTTTTTTTTAATATGCAGATAGTTGAAGAAACCCAAGGTTATTTAGCCTATGTTGCAAGATTTTATTGCTTTGGAGGAACTAAATTGCTGAGGATAAAGTGCAACAGGACAAATAGATTGCACTGACTAATAATGACATTACATTTACATGAACCCATACTAATTTCTTTTTGAGAACATTTCTATGTGATCTNCCTCTTCTCCTGTGAATTGACTGCTTGTATGATCAGGAATTGATGGGGAGGGCAGAGGGGATAACAGGATGCAGAACAACAAACTCATGGGAGCATTTCTAATAAGAAAAAGGCTAAAGAGACGAGGGGAATGCTGCTCAAAGGAAGCAGGGTTAAAAAGAAAAAGTAGGAATATGAAGAAGGAAAAGAATATAATAAATGCATAGCAGTGTGAACAGGTATAAAACAGTTACAGTTTTACAGTGAAAATCATGTCTGGTTGCTGATTAAAAAAATTGGAAGAATAGAATTTCATCCCGTTTCTGGTATGACAGGTCATTGAGATTAACTTGAATGAGGAAATGAAAAAATTTTCATAGTGTGCATTATTTTGGATCAAAAGAATTTGAGAAAAGAGACCATTAAATGCACAAGCAGTTCTGAATCCATGTACCCTAGCTGCATGGGCTTTGAAGAGCATAAGAGAAAATATTCCTCTTGCAGCACATTCAAATCACNCACCATTTTCATGAGATAAGCACAGGTTTGGGTAAATATGGCTGAGAATGCTGACATGAAGAAATCTTTACACTTCAGGAATTCTTTTCATTGGTGGATCCTCCAAAATGGATAAAATAAAATGTTGTTCTGAGCCTCACACTGCCTATGATTAAAACATGTAATATTTCAAATGAAGTTTATCAAAACTGCCCCTCTTCCTATGTAATCCCTCTGAAGTATTCCCAAGCTTTAATTTTAGAGCAACATCTGAACCAAACAGTATAATTGTGTTTTCTTGCAGTTTGTACTTTTCAGATGTTTTGACTTTTGGCTGCAGATATCTTTCTGACGTCTCTCATTTTTCCAGTGTAACCCTCTTCTAGCATGTTACATCTTCCACCTGGATTTCTTCCAGCCTGTTTTATTCCTTTACTTTCCCATCTTTGACTTCCTCTATTTACTAAGAAATAAGCATGTTTAAAGTTATCTCCAAAATGAAGTTTCTTTTCTCTATCCAATCTGGTCTTTCTGTTAGTGCAATATATTTCATCCAATAAAATGAAGTTTTTAGGTGGAACTGATATTCTGTGCTCTTTGGCAAGTTCCTATATGTAACAATTCATTGAATTATTAGACATCAGGCTATTTTAAAAAATTATGTGGCAGGCCTGGTTTGTGTGTGCACATTAGCAGTAAGCAGTGTAAGAGTTGTATAATCAACATTTCATCACTCTTAATGAGAATTAGATTAATCTGTAATCTCATTTTAGACTGAGAAACAGCAAACCAATTAATCTAGCACTTATTTGATGAATGGACTTTGAGCATAACCTGATGACAGCAGTAGCTTTCCTCTGTACAGAATATGCATTAAAAATGAGTGTATTGTATCCTAGTTTCGTATTACAAGTATTTCCAGTAAAAGAATACAAATCGATGCTATATTTTAGCATCTAACTTGCAGTTTAACTATACCACTGTATCATGTCCTACATATCCAATTAAAACTGTAGTTTGATCCAGTAGTCTTTAATATTAGTGGTCAAGTACTAAAGGAAGT
>VXBU01018423.1:1209621-1286473 GCA_013400315.1 Bombycilla garrulus | reverse complement strand
AGTTTTCAGTACGATGGAAATTTTTCATTATGTGTTTTGTGAAAAAATTGCTGAAAAGTAAAACTGCTTTATTTATTATTAGTATGGAAGTGGAGAGTCCCAGCTAACACACAGCAGATTAACACAACTGAACAGTGCATGTCTCTAATAGTGAGATCAAGGCATCTGTCTCAACAAACAAAAAATGGAAATAACTCAAACGAAGCCTTTTTTGCCCACCAAGTTTATCAAGAAAACATTGAACCAGTTGGAGGTACGTATATATCCATCACCACTAGAATGTATCTCAGATGAACTGTTAAGTCTCAGGATGGACAACGTGTTTATCTCTGGGCCACTTCTGCACCTGTACACATTTTTACAAGGCTTAATGCATCTATTTGTATTTCATGTACAGAATCTATTTCTCTTTGTTATATGAAAGGAAACTCAAAGTTGTTTTGAAGCTAATGAGCATCATTAATAGAAATAGTATTTCATATTTGCACAGTGCACAGAACCAGTCAGCACATGATGACTCCCAGAATCTGAAATGTCAGTTGTTCGCTGTTCTTTCATGACTGGTTCATATTTAATGTTTCACTATATGCTTTATTTTAAGGACCAAAGTTATGTCCACCAAGTGTCCTATCTTGCTCACTTCAGCATTGTGTTTGTTTTTCAGTTGCATTGCTGGTCAAGATAACTACTCAAATGCTAGGGGATACAGAAACCTTTCTGCTGTATCTGAGGAAATTTTTTGTGAATTCCAAGTGTTTCTGCAGAAAAATTTTTTCTTACTGCTCTTGGAAAAATCCAACTTATAACACACATAAGATATGTATCACTGATTCCCTAAAGACCAGGTGCCAGTATTGTTCTCATATGAAGGATGTTGGTCACATCACCTGCTGCACTACTAGGAGATGTTCAGATAGCCTAGAGAAGAGGGTGAAGTAGGAACCTGAATCCAGGAAGTATTTCCTCTAGAATAATTAGTAACTTGTCTGTGTAATCTTTTCTCTCTACTACCCTTTTTTCTGAATAGGTCTTGGATTTCCTTTTTCCTTTCCATTGCTTTCAGAAGTGTCAAAAGAGAGAAGCAAAACCTATCTAACAATTAAAGCATGCAAGCTCAATTTAATGAATTAATAATATGCTAATGCTAAAATGTTTCTGTTTATTTTGGACATAAAGTGCTGTCAGGAGTTTGCATCTCATCAAACTGTCAAGTTTAATGCTGGCAATGAACATGTCTTTGTCTTGACTGGAAAGAAAATCTGGGTTATTATTATTATTATGTAAGTTGAGCAGACACTGGTCCTAGCTTGTGTTTTCAGTGAAAAGTTGCATTTTGATATGTAGGCAGATCGTTCCAATAGGTGTGTCTCAGATATTTTTAGCAGATTAAAGCCATTCTCAAGGCACAGGAAAGAATTTATTATTTAATTAGCATGTCCCCATGAAAGGTTCAATAGAAGCCCCTTTCACTAGTGACCATTGTTATCTCTGTCAAGGTGTGATATATAGTGTATTATATGAATTGCACTTCTGTCAGCAGATTATATTGAGGAATAGTAAAAAGAAAAAAAGTCCATGACTTTAAACCTGTGCTTTTATGTAATGAAATCTAATGGTTTAGTTGCATGGTTAGGAATGTTTTAAAATAGGACTTGTATGTGGTTAAGGGCTTATGCTGGTGACAAGCACACTAGAAATAAACTAAAAGCACCAGCAGATCTAAGCTAACAGGCACAGCAGGCACATCTGCCTCACATCTTCCAGGAAAGCAAAGCAAGTCACAAAAAAAAAAAAATAGACTGGCAGATAATGGCAGAGACGACCATTGTTTCCAGTTTTGTCATGATAATTGCATGTAGCAGACATATTTGCAAAACAATTTCTTTGAAGTTCCATGTCCCATAAAGTAGTAGTTTCCCTCAGCCTGGAATAACCTGGTTTTTGAACAGTCTTGGATGGTCAGCACAAATGTATGCTGGATTTTAGGTATGTTCTACTACAGCCTGTAGCTATTATAAGATCATGTTCTTTCTTATTCTCTGCCTGTGCTTCCTAAAATGTGCTTTTCACTATTTGTGTTTTACTACCTAAAGAGGATTTAGGGGATAGAGCTACTCTGGAATAATAACTCCCCCTTTTCCTTGCTGCCCCCCTGCCCTGAGTCACACCAAAGTTGATATTGCTGTTGAAGCCTTAGCTCTGTGATGTGGGTGATTTTTTCTAAATCGATGAATGAATAACATGACAAGCATAATCTAATTTATGGAGAGGCAAAATTGATAATTTTGGAATCAGTGGTCAGATATGTATGTTTTTTATCTTAAAAATAGATACATAATATTGCAGTACATTTGTGTCCATTACATAATAATACAGCAATACAAAATGAAGAATCTTCAGTCTTTTTCTTGCTTATGTAATACTTATAATTCTTTGAGATTTTAGAATAGGACGTGAAGGGGAACTATCCTGCTTATAGAAGATATTGTTGTAGAATTCAGTGCTTTTAAAAGTCAAGCAGTAAAAACCTTGCAACAAAACAAAAACCTTTAAGAGCCTTGTTTATTGAATTCTGTTGGCTAAAACTGCCAAAAATAAATTAATAGCTGTTACCTCTGCAGTGCTTTTTTTGTTCACAAGAAAAATACCTTGACATATTTTTTCATTCTGTGATTGGTGCACATTTCAAGGGTATAAATTAATCTTCAAAGGATCCTAGGGAATATCTTTCCTGGACACTTCACTTATACATCAAGTTGGCCATGTTAGCAATCTAATCACAATCCTGTAATTCAGTGGACAACAATTCCTTATTGTGAACAGCATAGCAGCTTTTACTATCATTTAGGTCAGCCTAAGATTGCTGATGCACCATATGTTTCAGGCCATGGATGATGGATGGTATCCTCTGGTGCCCATCCCTAAGTGATTGGAAAGATTGAAGACACACAGTTCACTTAAGCTTGCTTACTATTACATCAAGTAATCAGTGTGAGAGGCAAACCTGTGCTCTCTGTGTCACACTGCCCAACTTTCTGCAGGGACATTGTGTCAAAAAAACAATCTAAGAACATTTCCAGATGACAGGCCAGTTACTAGAACAACCATTTAACAACTGGATTCATCTAAAAAGCTTAATAACATG
Organism: Bombycilla garrulus; assembly: GCA_013400315.1. NCBI lineage: Eukaryota > Metazoa > Chordata > Aves > Passeriformes > Bombycillidae > Bombycilla > Bombycilla garrulus. The sequence goes on along the minus strand of VXBU01018423.1, from coordinate 1,283,328 downwards.
GAAAAGTCAATACGTGTTTTTAAACCACCTTTATTTATATGAACCTGACATGGTGCTTTGTTTTTAAAGGGTTTTTTTATTTCAAGATTGAACTTACGCAACCAAGGTTTAATAAAGCAATTATTTTCATAGTTCAGTCTTTAGTATGTCAAAACATTGTGTTCCTAATGTTAATCAGAGAGAAAGACTATTTTGAGATAATATTAAATGCTTTAGAAGTGGTGTACAGTTTTGTGGTTAGAAACACATAACATCAGTTTAAAGTTTAAGACTGAATTTTATTTTTTTAATTTCCCAGTGCCTGTCTCTACTGACAACTCTCAGTGTTGTTTTTGTTTTCCTCAACTCTGTTGGACCAGTATCAAACCCTGGAAATTGAGAGCATCTTCATTTTAATGATGTGGTACTGTGCTGAGGAGTCCTTTATATGATATGGGAGGAAAAGTCTAGATAATACCCTAAATCTCATTTTGCATAAAAATCCTGCAAAACTTGCAGCATTTGTGCCGGCAGTCAGAATAGATCCAAGCAAATAATGTCAAGTGAGGTGTTTAAAATGTTACAATTTACAGCTACTACTGCTGTATATGACTGTAAAAATGATAGAATAACTGAGTTGAAAGCTGAGTACATAGGTCATAGTATCTGTGTGCCACTTCAACCATGAAAAAGGGTCTAGGCAGTTCTGTGAATTCAAAAGTCAGAATTTCAGGGCAGGCTTCCTCTTGTCAGTCCTTTGATAGATGACATGTTGAATTCCATAACCAGACAATTTAGGCAGCAGCCTCTAAAGTAAATATTAAACTAAGGTAATGGAAAAAAAAGCTATTATGAGGAAAAGAGTTTGGAGAGTAGTGATTAACACTGACTTTAAAACCAAGGCTGTCAAAGATGTGGGGAGTGGATGTGTTGGTATTAGCAAGACTCATCACTGCAGGACAGAAAATGTTAGAAAACTGAATCATTCTTGTAGACAGTGTCTGAATATATGAACCTGTCCTTGTTAGAACTGAGGTTTTTGCAGTCAATGACGCTTTGGTTGCTTCCTGAGACACTTCCTGGGGAGAGATGTTTACTGCTTTACTGTAACTTGTTCTGCTCTGAGGATGCTCACAGTGGAGCACTAGAGCTGAGAGAATAACCCAGAATGAAGTCTACAAATGAATGCGAGAGTGAATTGAAGCATTTCAAATATAAAATGCATTAGACTGGAATAGTTCTTCTGGAAGAGGCCTACAACAATTGTTTAGTCTAGGACACTACTTTGGCCTTGTCAGTGAGGGAGAGAGACCTATAATTAAGGAGAAAGGACTTTGAATATCTGAAACCATATTTTTCTTCAAAGGACAGTTGAAGAGAGTGAATGAGAGTAACTTCTGGAAGGTTGCTTTAGCAACCCTGTTAGTCAGTTATGCTGATAGGAACTTTAACTAGAATATGGCCCAGAGACAAACTCATGTACTCTGAAAATTTCTTTGTGGAATTTTTTGCTTTTTTAAAAATCAGAAGTGTCAGGCAATGTGGGAAGTGTAGAAGTGTCTGGGTCATAGTGTTTGGCTTCAAATTGGACTTCAAAATGAAAGAGGCAGTATGGCCTTAGCCAGTGTGACTCACAGGCAGCTGTGAGAACCCCCAGACAAAATATCCTCAGCTCATACTGTGAAGAGAGGTCATTGCTCTTGCCTGAATTGTGCCCCACAGGTCAGGATTGTTTAGGTGGCTGTAAGTACTTAATATTGGTCAGGTAGTGTGCTATCTTTTCCTAAAAAAATAATGTTTGTTAAATATCACAAACATGGAGGTAAGTATTCAATTTCTGCTAAATGCAAATGTGCCATAATTATCCTCAGGCTTTGTGAAGATGTATTCTCTGATATCTGTAGCATCACATCAGTGAAGCTTGGAGCCACCCCCAAGTCATTAGGAAGATAGGATTTACATTTTGGAAAAAGTCAATCAGTTCATTTCTGAGGCAGCACAAGTAGATTTTGGCTCTTGTACAGGGATTTCGCTGAATCTTTTAAACGAGGCACTTCTTGAACAATCAGACCTATCATGGCAATAAGAACCTGGTGATAGAACTGATTATATTTTTTCAATCACCACAGTTAAACAGAAAAGAGGTTAAGCTTTTAACTACTGCAATCTGCTGCCCTTTTAAAATCGTATAAAGATGGCAGACACTTATGTTAAACACAGTGGATTGTTGGTAAAGTTAACCGTGTGCATCCAGAAGTGGCAGAATATGGACTAAGGTGCAACCTCAATCTGCACTGTAATAAAGTAGCTGTTCATCTGTGGTCAGAGATCGTCATGAAAGACCTTGAGTTCCTTCACTTTATTTTGCAGAAAGGCCATCAGACAGCTTTGCATCATCTAACTCTATCAATCAAGGACCTCAACCACTGCTTTCTGCTGAAAGCTTTCCTGTTTGGCTCTGTTTTTCACAGACAGCTCAATAACTTGTCTGTGGAGCTGTGATAAATGTACCATGTGCTTCTAAACTGTCTCTTTAGCACTGAACTGAATTTCAACTCGTAGTGCTTGTAACTAATTGTTTTCATCAGAAACATTTTTTTTACCAATTGTTATTCCAGAGGCTCTGATTATCTCTTTTTCTATTATCCTATAGCAATGGTAAGATTTGAAAACTGCCCTGCCTACAGTGAACTGCTAGAAAACTGGATTTTGCTTGGTGAATAAGATGCCTAGTATGAAGAGTAAAATCAAAGGGAATGTATGAACAAGAAGTATAAGTCTCTAATACTTTTTTAGACAAGGATGTATGAAGACCAGTGTTTCCTTGCTGCTGACTTGTGAGCCAGTCCTAAAGGAAATTCAAAAGACTGAAATTAGGTGCAGTTTAAGGATTGAGAAAATATGATGACTTATGATAAAGGACTTGTAAAATCTGTCATAGTAATTAAGGTACTAAACAAGAATACAAGTTAAGAGCCTTATGTTTTGGGTTGTAGATATCTTGGAGCTTATATGCAGAGAAAATTTCTTTGAAATTAAAAAATATAAAATTACTGCACTATGTTTATTACTGTGATAATATGAAAGTTCTAGTTAGAAGATTCACAGCTGATTAGTTCATTCAAGTTGCAAAACTGTAGTACATATTCAAAATGGCATATATATTTAAAAGAAAACAAAAGCCATAGCTTGCCAAAACTGTTCTGGAATATATTAATGTGGCTCTTATCAAGCATAATTTTGCTAGAAGGCTGTCAACTAGGGCTTTGGTTTTTGGCCTGTACTTGGATAAAACATACCAAGATGAAGATCTGATTTCTAGCTTTCTTTGTAGTGATTTTAGGAAGAGCAGAGGAAAGAGCATAAGGCATGTTAATTGCTTTTGGGAATACGCTATTCCAGGTAAAGAAGAATAAATATTGTACACTCTGAAAAGTATGTTGATTTTTAGTGAACAGTACTAATTTACACATTCTCCATTTAGAGTACAGAGGTAAAATAGATTCTTTGGTGGATGTAGTCACAGCATAAATGTGCAGAATAAAAAATGAAATGGTGGTGTTGTATTGCATGAAAAGCAGGACAAGCAGTGGGAAAGAGCAGCCCACTGTGCATTAGCTATCACTATGATGGTGCAGGGGCAGAGGGTCCATCAAAACACAGCTAGATTTGTTTAATAATTTTGGTGTGTAATACCTATCTAGGACAATTTTCTGTAAGAGAATTGTTTCCTGCTATTACAGTACCAGTTGGGTACAGTAATTTTTCTGATTCTCCTTTCCATACATATATTCTTGCAAGCTTATAGTGAGATCCACTCTGTCATTTGCATTTGTTTTCTCCCACTGAGCAAAGCTGAATAGAATTTCTTCTCACAGGTGATCCTACTGGGTAGATCTCTTGATTCTTTCTCTTTGATTAAAGCATTTTCAGGTGTTCATTAAGAGATATATTGCCAAACCCTGAATCTAATTCCAAATTGCACTGTTCTGCTTCACACTGTTTCACCAGTAAATAATTAACATAAGTCCAGCTGATTTATATAGTGGAAGATTGTCTCTGCTAGGCAGAAGCTTCTGCTAGCGCACAGCTTTGTAGGGTCTTGTTGGTGGAAAATGGTTATGAAGCTACTGTGAAAATCTCGACTTCCAAAATTTCTTGTACTCTCATAGCTGTGAAATGGAGAAGCCATTTTAAGGCAAATTGAATGTAATGTTTTTAAGGAAATCTAGCAGATTTACAACAATACACATAATTCTCTAGTGGCAAGACAGAAAGCAGCAAGACTGAGTACATTTTACTGATTCACTGGATGCAGTAAGAAAATCTTTCATTTGGTAGTGGAAGCTACTGCTTTTTTAAATACGTGACGCAAAGCTACAGGCAGATTTTTGAGCAACTTTTATAATTAAATCTATTTATAATCAAATTCTATTTCAATTGCATGCAGGCTGAGAGTGCAGGAGCTGGTTACTGTTGCTGGTTCCCTAAATGAATGTGCTAAGATTTAGAAGCTGGGTTCACTAACAATGAGTTTAATTGGTACACACAGTACTGAAGTCCCTAAATTGTATTCTGGGCACACACTTGACTCAGTGAAAAATTGGGATAGATTATGTAGAGCCAGTGTGCAATTCCCCTTGCAAGGTCCTCACAAGTGCAGAGGGAAGGCGGGTGGCCAAGACAATCCCTTACAGGAGCTACCCAAGCTGCTGGTGGCTACAAGGTCTTTAGAGGCAGTGATAAATTTGAGGGTAGTCATATGACTTTCCTTAATCAGTGCTGATTAAAAAGATCTAAATGGCTCCTGGCAGCCCCTGGATCAGAAGGATACAGATGCTCTCTCCCTAGTGCTATGCCAGTCACCACTGGATAGGTAAATTCCATCTATAAATGTCAGGGGTAACATTTTAGGCAAAAGTTGTACAGTGGCACTCAGAAGAGCTGATGTACTGTGAAAATATAAGAAGAATGTAAATATCACTGCAAATATTACAAATTTATTATGTACATTGATTGGGAGGCCTTTTGGAGAGGTCATGTTCTTTTTTACTGACTCTGAAAAGCTATGGCTTAAACAGAGTACACTTTAGAGATAGGCAAGAAAAATTAACAATATAAATGTAATTTTAAAAGCTGGTTAGTTTAAAGAGGAGATAAATGTGAAATAATATTGTGGAAGTGTACATATTGTTTGACAAAATTAAATCAACTAATCATTCTTTATCCTTTTTCACAATTCAAGAACATGCAGGAATACAATTAAATTGAAAGGCTGAAACTTTAGAAAGTTTAAAAGAAAATATTTCTTCATGTAACCTAGTGTCTCAGATTCCCCTTTAATGAAATCAGTCAGTATTTTTTCCTCCACCTCCAGCAAATATTTGAATTCTTCTGAGTTCTTAAATGCCAGTTGTTGTAGAAGTTTAAATTAGTTATGCAAAGGAACGGAGGATTGAATAGAGCACAATAACTTTACTGTGGCATTTTTAATGCAGTCTCTAGACTTCAGTAAGTGGCTAAAAGGCATCTTCCATAGAATTAAAAACAGTGACTTTAAAAAGACATAAAAGTTGGTCTTTGTGTTTCCTCTAGTTAATTGTATTCAAGGTGAATTTTTTGCAGATGAAGAGAGCCTAATCAATTATCTTTCCTTACAAATCAGATCTCAAAAATTGTATTTAGAAATTAGCTCTTATACTGATAATTCATGCAGAACATAAATTCAAACAAGCAGCAGTGGTCTACCTGAGGAGTGAGATAATAGTTTGTGGAACTCAGACCTAGCACCCAGGGTGAAGTTGAAATTCAGGGTTTCTGAGGTCTGGAATGGAGTAAGACATTTGCGGAGTGAAATATAAGGTAGGTGAGAGAATGAATTCTAGTACACTTCCCTCTCTTCTTCATGAACCATGTACTGTGTAGCTCGTTTCTGGATGGAAGGGTTCCTGAGGCAATGAGAAGAAAATAGCTCTTGGTCTTGCATACCCTAAGCTTGTCTTTTACTCATTAGGAGGAAATATGTTGGTTTGAATTTAAATGAAATAAATTCAAGCTTGTCATAAGTGTAATTTTTGTTGACTTTTATTAAATGAGGTGCCAAGAAAATGCACTATCCAAATCTGTCTTTTCAAAGTACATCCACTCATTGGGAACCATATAAGCGTGAAAAGACCTTAGAGGAAATGTTAGTCAGGTATTATATTTTCTGGTTAATGGCCACCTAGGAGAAGCAGTAAAATAATCATTGTAGTGAAGATTACAAAGTGTGTCGTATTGCACCTCACTGTAAATATCACTTTAATTTTTTATAGCACAGATTATTTGTAAGTTTGTTTTATATACTACATAGCACTTAAATGTCACTGGATCTAAAACCTTTATCCGGGAAGCTCATTAGTTGAGCTGTCTGCGTTTGTATATCTGCCATCAGCATCTGGTGAGAGGGCTGCTGCTGACCCTGCCAGGCTTGGGTCATGAGGTCAGCAGGTCTCATTTATTATTCAAAATTGCTTTCTGACCTTTTATCAGCTAGGTCAAAGAACGCTGCATTCTCCTTGGTCAAATTTTATAGTGAAATCAGTATCGCACACAGATAATAAAATTACCAATACACGTGAATCTCATCCCTCTCTCTTCAAAAATGTACTCACTTTGAGGTTGATGAAGTTGGAAGAGTTGCATGTGCAAACGTGTCTGCTTCAAGATCATGGGGGCGCCTTGTCATCCTTGTGAAATAGCGCACGTAGCTTCACATCCAGCTCATGATTTGATTGTGCATCTGCTTTCCCCTGGCGTGGTTCAGAGGCAGCTGAAGGCAGAGCTCCATAGTTAACAGATGACCTCTCATTTTTATCACTCCCATACTTTTTGCACAGTTACCTATTTCTAGTGTTTCTATTTTTGATGTATTTTCACTGGTAACTGTGTTTTCTACCTTCAGTTGCACACCTGTATCAGTTGAATATAGAACTTAGAAACATGGTGAAGCAAGAAAAGCTAATAAGTACAAAGACTTTTTCTTGGAGATTTATGACAGAATGTGGAAAGAAAACATTGAGTCCAAAATATTTTTTGATTCAAGATGTAATCTAGATCTAGGAAGTCACTGTCCAGTATAATTTTAGTCCAAACAGAATCCAGAAGCACCCTGGCAAAATAAAAAATAACTGATGATTTGAAATTTTAATTATTTGATGATTAAAATAGGGAGCATAAATGGCATTGCATTAAGAAACATATTTGGGGAATTTTAGAACACTAAAGTTTGAAGAGAAAATTAGCCATGAGGTCTCAACAAGCCATACTACAGTTTGGAAAATTGAAAAGCATAGATGGCAGATTGATTCTTAAAGGGAGCTGTGCAGTTCAGCATTATCCCTCTGGAATGATTTCATCCTTTTTAAAGGAAGGAGTCAAAGGTCACATTGGTCTTGGCCTTGAAGCAGACAATATGAGATGTCAGCTTGTGCTTTCTGACACTGCATATGATGAATAACCTTGACGTAGTAATAAACAAATAACCTATATTAATGTTTAGAATCACAGTGAAGTATTAATGAAATATATACTTCAACAATGTATTGCAAATATACAGCTTTTATAGAAATGGATTTCCTCTAGTAATACTGTCATAAATTTATGGTTCCTTAAATGCTGCTGTAAAATGAATTCTTTAAGTAACAGACTTTGTACCTACCTTAAATATGGCCAATCATATGTGCACAAATGAAGAAAATCGCTATGAACAAGTAGTAATAATTCAAATTATATTAAGAAGCCCTGAACATCTGTATTCATGTAGATACTCGAATTGTTGTAAATACTATATTTCTAGTGTTTCAAATACCTGTAGTCAATTGCCTTTGTAAATGCAGCTCTGTTGCTAATTAGTATTCAGTAAGGTTATCAGCTCTTCTCTTTTGGTATTTCTAGTAGGAGGGAAAAAATGTATACGAGTAAGATGTCAAGGTTGGTTGGAATGAGGTGTTTTCTTCTGACTATAGTAAGCTGAAAGTCTACTTGTTGTGGGGAGGAGTTCTAACATGCCGTAGTCCTTTTAACGAATTCCTTAGCTTTAAGAACAGTCTTGTACTCGTTACAGTCTTGATGGCACATTAAAGGTTTTTGTGGTTGGGTTGTTTTAAACTGAAAATTAAAGCCATTTGGTATTAATGAAATGCAGGATTTAGCCCTGTGAGTGTTTGAAGTGCAGTTTTTCTTCGTAAGTAATGTCTATATTTTGCAGGTCTTCTGTAATTTTGTATGTCATACTTGTATCATACTTGTGCTCCTAAGCAGGGTAACCCATTTTTAGTACAGATGAGCTGTGTGGAGAGTTCTCAGTATTCCCTCTGAATCTTCTAGAGGCATGGCCATGTGCTGCTGTGTGTGAGTTAACCCCAGGTCTGACTCCAAACTTTATTATCATGCAGACCAAAAAAAAAAAAATCGTGGTGCAATAGTCACAGTAGTTTGTTTCAGAAATACTGTCCTAACATTTGTGAAACACTCTAGCACATATCTTAGTGTACTTTAGGAGGTGAAAAAAGGCATTTATCATTCTTCCTTATGCATATTAAGAATGCTACATGTCCATGAAAAATAATTTGCAGGAGATGTATTTACAGAAGGGACCAAATTGGGATTTCATAGTGTCATAAAAACACTTCAAAGGTTCCAAAATTTAGGTTCAAGAAATGTGGAGAGTGCCATCCAATTGCTGGATGAAAAAATGTAATACTGGTAGGTAAAGTGAAAAGCAGCTCAACAGTAGTACTTGCAGACATATAATGACCAGGAAAATACATAGAAAACAGTACTTCAACAGATTAATGAAAAAATGAACTTCATCTTCCTCTTTTAACAAACATTAAACTGGGAAGAGGTTGACCAGTCTTTATAAGTACCAACCAAATGAACAAAGGGAAAGAAGAACCCCTCTACTGTCTTTTCATTGAGTGGGTCAGTGAAGCTCCCTGAGAAGTCGAGTAAAGAAAAATAAATATGTATCCAAAAGAGAGTGCAGTCTCGCAGAAACCAATTAAAAGAAATCTGCTCTTTAGAAGGTGACATTGTTAGAATAAAAATTAAGTCAAGAAGGGAAGTGAGCCCTGCCTATTCATTTGCACTCTGTAGCTGTCTTTATGAGCTAAAACAAATGAAGTAATTTGTTCATCCAAACCACATTTTCACTTTCCTTTAGCTCTGAATCAGTAATTCCCAGGGAATGGAACCTGAAGTGACAGCTGTGTATGCAACTACAAAAGTGTCAGGCAGCTAGAGGTAATGTTTTATAACAATATAGTATGGTAAATACTGCTGTGATCCAAATTTTCTAATACTGCTTTTAATATTTCCTATTGTGAGAACTATTTAAATGTGTTCTTTAGTCTTTCATGTTTTCTAGGAAGAATAGTGTCTCTAAGTTAATACCCCTAGGTACTAATGCTCTACACAGCTGTGGATCTATTTGCACCCTCTTGAAGTCTGACAGGCCACATGCACGGTAGATTTTTCACATACTGCCACAAGAATTCTTGCAATTCTGTAGCAATGTGAAAATGTGGAGCTCTCTTGCCAGAGGTAGGCTATTCTCCTCTGGAAAAGGCTTTGGGTTATGGGAGCAGTTTATGGCTAGAGGTTCACCTGCGTTTATCACTTATGATAGATGTGCAAAGACTGGGGTGCCTGTGAGCTTCTGTGGGCTCTGTGTGTTTACAACTGGAAGCAGTTACACTGTGGTGCTACAGCTGTACAGCCTCAAATTACTGGAATAAGAAGTCTGAAGCACTGTTTTGAAGCTCAGAATTTACTTGGGCTATTTTGGAAAAGATTAAGCAAATTCGTGAGGGCCAGTTGTAAGTGAATTTGTCTTTGGTTCTTCTGAATGGAAAGTCATCTTACTTATACAATATCTGTTCTAATCCTTTTCACATATCCATTAGAATTTCTACACTGCTTGCTTCATCTAGGTCACCTTGGCCAAACTCAGATTGTGCTAAATCAAGAGCAGCTCTATTGCTTTTTTATAAAAGTGCACGTAGTCAACACAGAGGTGAAGAAGGGAGTGAGCATTCTGTGATTTATTTTACAAGACTGCTGTGTTTTCTGTTAATTATGCTACAGCCATTGCACAGTGCTTTTGAAACTGCAGTCGAGGTCCTGCTGCACATTTGTACCTTTTTTGTGCAGGAGCCCTTTTGGCATTTCCACTTCACTCATCATACAACTAGAGTGCAACCTTCAGTGATCTCCTGAACTGGCAGTTTTGTATCCTGAAACACTAAATTTGTTTTTATCCTTCCATATGAACAAGGATATATATGACTGTCCCCAGATTCACCTCTGAATCTGCAGACAAGTTGGTGGTTTAAAGGAAATAGGAACAGAAACAAATCAACCAGTAAAATAGAAGAATACCAGCAGTACAATTTGAAGTATCTGCAGCAGACTGGTATGACACTTCCATATGGAATTTCTTGTGGAGGACTGGATAATTTCCCAATAGTCAGTGTATACCTACCTTTTCTATGTGTGAATTGGAATGTAGAAGTGCACAAATAAAACTAGCAGACTTAAGTTTCAGAATACCTAAATAAAGATATTCCGGATACTTTTGACAAGGTATAATACAAAAAGCAATAGAAATGTTTGTTTTCAGAACTAATAAGAAACTAACAATCAGAAATTAATGAAAAATCAAATTCTAATCAGTGATTTGGCTGCTATGGTAATACAAATACACAGCCAGTGAATGTAGTGTTTCACCAACCCTCATAATTTTATGGTAAATCTTATGGTATCTTGTGTGTTTCTTTCCCAAAAGTCCCAGTTCATAGGGCAAAGTAATAGTACGCAATTATTGCGATACACAGATTGTTCTTCCTGAGGAGTCAACATACAAAAAGGCTAGCACTTCAAAAAACAAAAAAACAAAACAAAAACAACAACAAACCCTCCCCCCCCAAAAAAAACCCCAAAAAAACCCCACAAAAACAAACAAACAACCCCACAAAAAAAACTTAAGAAAACTTTTTTTCTTCTTCTCGTTTTTTTGCCCTCATACCTCTGGAGGCTTGAGTCCTATGCTGAAAGTGAACAATATCAAAACTGATTACAGACTTTTTTGTTTGGCAGCATTGAGCAGCCTCCTCCTGTTACATTTGACCAACCTTATTTAAGCAAAGTGCACTGTATTTGACATTTTAAAATATCCCGCCATTTGTCCATCTAGATAATTTCTGCCTCACACTTATATGATACTTGTATGCATCAAAGAGATCATGGAAAAGCTCACACTTGTCTTACTCCTTGGCTCTTTATCCCACCATGGTCTCTAATTCTGTAAGAATGTGGACTTGTGCTGTGTCCTGCTTGGCAAGGCAGATCAGCTGCACTTTTTGGACCCAGGCTTTTTAGTTCTTCACACATGTGGTCTCACACAGCCTCTGGAGTGCAGAGACAGTTGTCAGTCGCCTCCTTAGATGTCCAACTTCTTGGACAAGTGCCTGTGGTGTCTGTTTTCCCCCTTTATCACCTGTCTCAAAGGGGAGGCTCCAGGCTCTTTTATTCACTTACAAATAGGTCTTGCTGATGGCCTGAAGAACACGGCTGAGTGTAGGTGAAATACAGTATTTGACAGCAGTCAACTTTTACCCAAGAATCCTTCACGGATTCTTGCTTATCTGTTCACTGGAGGGAGTGCCATATTTGTTTTCTGGGGATACATCCAGTGGTGCTTGAAGTGGACAGCCTGTTTCCCAAACCTGTGTCTGTTTTGTGGTAACTGGAGCAGATGATCCACGTTCATTACCAATATAATTGTGTATAATCCAACAGTTCAACAAGCACCTTTCTGATATTTACACATATTGTGTATTAACTCAGAGAAGAGCGAAGTCCAGATTTTGTTCTAAGTTCCATCAGGAGAATAAACTGCCTTGAAATTAATCTAAACTCATTGTTTTGTAAAAGAGCCCAGAATTATTCTCCTTATATACAGAACTGATCTCCAGGTACAAAATAGCGAAGGGGACAGCAACCCCTAGTAACTGGTGTTTAGGAAAAAATACAGAATTATGGTGTGAGATGTTATTTTGCTGCCCTAAACACCAATTCACTACAAATCTTAGCCATGTAACTGAAAATCATTAATTAAATCCTGTGCAGCCAAGAATCATGCATAATGTAACACGACTACTGCAAACAGTCCGCTCCTGATCATTTAAATTTCCTTCTTGCTCTTACCGACATGAGGAGCTTGTATTTGAAGTAGTCCCTGATGAGATTTTGCCTTTTCATCCTTGGAGAATGTCCTTGTACATATTTATAGGACAAAGTAGAAGGATTACCTATGTGTGCTTTTTGCTTTTAGGGTATTAAATGTATTAATGTAAAAAATACATACCTTGGTACAATATGATCACCTCAAAAATCTTTTGACTCTATGGGAAATAAAAGGTCTAATGCTCTAAGCCTTTAAGTAATCACAGTCAGATTGGGTCGTGTTCATAAGATAGCCACTTTTAAATTTGATTCCCTGAGAAAAAATACAATTTCCATATCTTCCATTAATTTTTATGAAGAGGACTTTAGTAAGCATCCCACTCTAAAGGGCACTGTTATTTCTAATCCATTGTCACATTAGGGGTGAGGCTAGATAGGCTACTCCAGCAACGCTGCTAATGTTCAAAAGGGCAATTTGTTTAAAGGAGGGACACAGAAGGAGAAAGAAGTGCAGTTCACAAATTAAAAACTGCACAGCAGTTTCACTGCAAACCATCTACTAGTCATACAGTGCTATCCAATTAATCCATTACTCTTAGAAGAGGAATCCCTGTATATCCAGGTACAATCCTTGCTAAATATCTGGACACAATCATAGGCTTTCAGGATTACAAGTAACATAATAAAGGATAATGGTAAAAAATTAAGCACACCAATACAGAATGCTTGGGTTAAATGGACTTGCCATGTGCACTGTAAGGCAGCAGTCTGTTAGGTTTAAAGTGAGATTAAGGAGTTGTGTAACCTGCAATTATGTTGGTTTTCATTAAAAAAATAAGATGATTTAGCTCAGTAGGGCCCTTCCTTATATTTACCTCTGTTTAATTGGATTTGGAACTGCTTAAACATCTTTGAGTTGGAGCTTATAAGAAGATGATCCCAGCTGTTTTTCAAAGCTTAAGACAGCAGGCAGACAACATGATCATGTCAAGACTCATACTAAAGCCTTAATCCTACTTTTTCATCAACTAGCACTACAGCTGAGTCTTTAACCTTCTAAGTACTAAATGTGCTTTGGATCGCTCACAATACAGTTTCTATCAAATGTTTTTTTCTGATAATATTAATTTTTGCTTCTTTTCTAAAAAGTACGTTTTAAAATAGGCTCTATGTATCTGAGTTTGGAGAGCTAGGGTGTAAGACTATTTTCAGTCCTTTTATTTTCAGTCCTTTTAAAACTACTGCTTGCAAACTTGCATGTATTGAAGTCTATTGTTCTCCATGGGGCTAAGGCAACGCATTGACATGTAGCTCACATTGCTGTAATGAATAAGCAACCATATTGGTAACTATTTTTCATTGTAAATTAATTACTAGATTGAATATAATTTGTTTTCAATAAGAAAAAATGAGAACAATTTTAGTTTCATTCAGGTCTTTTTTGTAGGAATTGTCGCCATGACCAAAAGAAAATTTTCCAAATTTCCAGCCTCAAAACTTGCATTATTTCTTAACAGTGCATTATTTATTTTAATAATCCTAGGCTTGAAAATAGATTAAATATTCTAAAGAGTTGTTCCTGCATCTGTAAATAGTAGCCATGCAATGCAATGTTCTGTGCTCCTTTCCTTTCCTTTCCTTTCCTTTCCTTTCCTTTCCTTTCCTTTCCTTTCCTTTCCTCTTTTTTCCCCTTCCTTTTTCTTTTCTTTCTCTTTTTTTTCTTTTCTTTTTCTCCTCCTCTGTCGGGTAGTGCTCCAATTTGTCCTAGTGACACAGGGCTGCCAGTAGGAAAGCAAGCGTAGTTAATGCTCAGCTGCTCAAACCAGTCAAGCAAGCTAGCAAGTCCCAGCTGTGCTACTTGATGTTTTTTGATTGCACCTAGTCCTCAATCTGTGAACTGTTTTCTGGACTTAGATTCATCAAGCTCTGCCGCTTTAAAAACTCATGCAGGCAGGCATCCTAGGATATGCCATTATAAGCTGCTGCCAGGGGATCTTCTAGGAGATAAATGGAATCTGTGTGAAGTAAATTAGTGTGAACCAGTCAATCTGTGTGTCAGCCTTGAGCCACATCCATGGGTAACTAGCTTGCTGACTGAAAATTCCACTGTCTTTTGCCAATCAGAGGTCTCAGCCACCAGGAAGCAGTCCTATACAACATTAGTTTCTTGGAATAATGCCTGTTTGACCAGCTAGTGAAACCCTTCAGTGTACGGCTCTGTACTGCTCGAGTTTACTTATTGCTTACAATTGAACTGAAAATCTTTTAAAGTCAGATAACATTTTAACAGTAGGGAGCATCGCAGAAATGTCTTGGAAATAAGTACTTCCACTTTCCTACAGCAGCCATTCAGCAGAGTCATGCTGTGCTGCAGTTGGCTTTACCTCCCTATCAGTAATACATCTCCAAGGCCATAATGCAAAAGAATAACAATAATCTGGCCAGAAGAGGTTAATAAAGAGGCTCTGTGGTTTTTTTTTTCCATGGATTAAGCTATTTGGACAGCTTTGATCGAGAGATGGGAAGACTATAAAAACTGTAGCACTCATACTATGTACAGGGATGTGTCAGTGCCATAACTGTGCTGCACACTTTCATTTAGTTTTGGTTTTAAAAGCAAATTGATGCAATCAACATCAAGAATTTATCTGTGAAAGGGACTGAACCAGAATCCTCTGCAAGCTTCCTGATTAATGACTTTTTATTTGAATACCAAATCAATCTACTATCATGAAAATAGTAATGTCAGTGCTGTCAATTATGCAATTTTAAAAATAGGAAGTATTTCTTTATTGGTTTTGTTGGTGCTACTGGTACAGAGATAGGATTCACATCTGCACTGTGTTCTCTGCAGCACCGCTGGTCTAATGTACAGAAACAGGGGAGCATTTTACTGTATTTCTTTAGAAAAAGGTTCTTCATCCTTGGTGGTTGGTGGCCAGCACTGGAACAGTCTCCCCAGGGAAGTGCTCACAGCACCAAACAGCTCAAGAAGAATTTGGATAATGCTCTTGGCATAGAGTGGGATTCTTGGGGATGGTGCTGTGCAGGGCCAGGAATTGGACTTGATGACCCTTGTGGGTCCCTTCCGTCTCAGCATATTCTGTGATATTTTTAGAAATTTGGATAGGAGAGGAAATGCTTTATACTTTATTTAAAAAGAGACTGATTATCTCGTAACTAACAGTCTTTGGCTTTCTTTACTAATTCTATAACCAGTTTTTTCCCCTATTGTCTCCCAATTACTGGTCAGAAAGAAAAATGAGAAAGAGATAAATAATGTTGATCAAATAATTCAGTCTTGCATCATGTTTGATTAAAAGACACACTTAGGGAAATTGGAAAAAAGAAATTTAGGCTTTCTAGCCAGAGAGGACATTCAGAAGATAGTATATAACAATAGAAGAATTAATAAAAGGCATTTGGGGTGGCATTTTCCTTTTATAAATCCTCCTAAGTTTTACGGCTGCTTGTGCTTCAGAGCTGTGCAGTAGATGCTGTATAGAATTTTATGGGAAAATATTTTATTTCTTGCAGCAGAACCCACAGAGACAAATTTAACTAGTTAGGTGTTTTATAATATATACTACACAGAATACATGGACAGAATCTGCTATAAATCACAACTAAGATCAAGACAACTGCTTTAAAATTGAGTGAATGTTTCATTGCACTAATGAAACAAAAATGGGATGTCCTTTGAGAGCATAATTTGTTACATGCCATTATATTTTAGTTGAGAGAAGTAGGGAAGTCCCTCTGGGTGAATAAAACTTCCAAGGTATATTGGGAAAAGAATCACTGAAAATTTCAATTTTTCTGTCTGGAGGAATGCTACCCTCATAGATATAGAGAGGGAGGGAAATGGACTTCCAAGGGGGTTTTTGATATATTAAAACCTTTCTCACATACAGGAGGAAAAATGTTCTTTAGTTGCAATTCACTTGGCAAGTGGCACGAGCTCTGTTTGCCGGTGCCTTCGAAGTGCAAGAGCCAGCTCAGGCTTCCCAGGCACATGGGTTGGTTGTTCTGCAAACTGAGCTCTGCCGTGTCATATCTGGTCCTACTTCTGCATTCTTTGGATTCAAGTTACAAGACTTTCCAGTTTGACTGGTTCCATACTGGCTTATTTCAGCTTCCATATACTGCAGCATTCACTTCAGAATAATAATGTGTTTCTCTAGGTTAATATCTTCATATTTCTTTCTTAAATTAACATGTAATGAAAAATGGACCAGTGTGATATTTAATCATCAGAAGATAACAACCAGCTATTCTCAGTTAAATGACAACTATGTACATCTGTCCAGTTTTTCTCAAATGACACTAAAATTTATGAAATGAACGGCATCTGATGTCTTCTGTCAGTGAATGAATTTTTGGTTTGTAGAGCCTGAGAAATGGTCTAGGAAAAAAAATATGGTTCAATTCAATAAGGATGAGGACAAGGATCTAAGTTGAGGTAGGATTAATCTGCAAAGTGACAGGATGGGGAAGAAAAAGAAAGATTACAGTTTTTGAGAAAAGAATCTGGATCGCGAGCTGAGCCTGAGTCAACAGAATTCCTGGTGTGGCAACAAAGGCAAGCACCGTGGTAGGAGTATCAGCCAGAAAACCTGTGAGTGGTATTTGAGCTGTGCTCAGCACTGTGCCATCAGGGGCACATCCCCATCCAGCCAGGCTCTGCCAGCTGGGACCCTGCTGGGCCACAGGGACAGGGTGGCAGCTCCATCTGTGCAGTGTCACCTCAGAGTCTGCCTGCCCTGTGTCTCTGCGGTGTGCAGAGTTTCTGCTGTTTCTCTTGGCAGCTCATGAATATGTTCTGCATTTCTTGTAATATCTGTGAAATAATCTTACCCTTTTAGTTTGGCTGGAAATACGTGGAAAAGGCAAAGTAGATTAGGAACCATCAGTCTGGAAAAGAGAGAAAACAAAGGATTTCAGCCACAGGGGTCATGGAGTGTGTGGGGCTCGTACCTGTGCCTTTTCTCAAAGAAATTGCACATTAAGCCAATAGGGGACAGACAAACAAACAAAATGGGGTGCGTTCCTGTCTGATAAAACTATGGAGTTTGCCATGTCCAAGTGAGTTAGGGAGTAGGATGTTAGCAATGCAAAAATTCCACATTTAAGCAACAACTGAAGAAATTAATGAAACAGAAATCCACTGTGAGTTATTACAGGAGGGGAGAAAATTCTTTGTGATTCCTTGAGTTTCAAATTGGACTTAGGAGAAATTTCTGGTAAAGTATTATTTTATGGCTGTTGGACTCCTACAACTGATATTTTTTAGTCTCAGCTGTATATGGCTGTTCTTAAACTTTTCATTATATTTTTATGATGACTATGAAATGTGTTTTAAAATAGTACTCATAGCATTTATTGCTCCATCAAGCTTCTTAGGTATAATTCAGTAAGTGCCTGTAGAAGCCAAACAGCTCAGAAGTGACATTGCAGCACAATTGTTTTATCCATTGAAAAAAGATAAAAACATAGCACCATTTTGTTTCCCTTTACAGCTGTTTTTTTTTTTTATGCAGTTTTATTTAGCTTCAGGTTACTTTGTATTCCATATTGAACCTTAAATGTATTTTTCACCTGAGTTGTCTCTTGCCTAACATCTTTGAATGAAAAATAATTTTTATTGCCCTGTCCAGTTGTTTTGAATGACAAATAAGTTCTTGTTTTCCCTGCAGACAGTCTTTAAGTCACTAATCCACCTTATCAATAACATCAGAAAATGCTAAATGTTTTATTTACCTGAGTTATGCAAACTTCTTTCTCCAGTGTGTCTGTGCTCTAAAAATTGGTATGCAGAGCATGTGTTTTAGAGTTTAGTATAGGATATTTTCACAGTGGAACAAGGCTTTTCAGAGTTTCAACCAAATGTGTAGAAATAAATGACCGTGATGAGTTGTTGCTGTATTTCCTGATTCACAAAGAACAGCTTCAACAGCTTGTTCACAAACTGTTCTTTAAAGACTGATCACCAGCCTGTGGTATCTTTTTGGAAATAATTTGGTTTTATTGTGTAGAATTGTTTGAAATATTTTGAAACTAGATACATAAATGTTTCATTAAATACTATGATCTTATGACATTCCTTTACTATTCTAAATCCCACATCTATTTTAATGAATTTTTCTCTTTCAATAATGTAAGAGAATGGGTATCAAGTTCAGTAAACAAGTCCTAAGAGCTCATTAAGATGCATCAGAAAAAATACTACAATTCTCAAGATTGATCCTATGCAATGAAGATTTATGTCATCTTTATATGCTACGTTCAAGGTCATTTGCTTCAATGAAATATGTCCTTTGACCTTATTTCCATGCTAACAAAGGTAATCTCTACTGCCCATGTAACAATGGAAATGACGCTGGACTGAATAGAAAGAAAATGTTATTGGAGTTATAATATCAGAAATGGTTTTAAACTTGCTTATGACTTGTAGATTTGGGGCTCATTTATACTCTTTGTCATTTTGACCACAGAGATTACCTTTCAAAGGGAAGCAAAAGTAATTTTAAGGTCCATTTAAACCCAAAGTAGGACAGAGTGTCTTCTTAATAAAGATGACACTGCTTATGTTTAAATAACTTAAATTCCATCAGCATTCTCAGTATAAGCAATTCAGAACATTCTTTCTCCTATTGATATTTGTACATGAAATGCTATTCCCCTGAGAGAACATGCAGTAAAGTAGGTGTTAGTGCTGAGATTTTTTTTGTATTTTTTCCTTGATTACATAATGCCATTTTTACTTTCAGTCTTTATTTGGGCCAGACTGTACTTTCCTTATTTTTAACTTTTCAATTCCCTTTGTTCTTCTGTGATATTTTTAAGAAATCTTTCTCTTCTAGTTGAGCATATAACGTGATGTTTTAGAAAAGAAAGATCTGAAGGTCTCTGCCTTGCTCACTGCATGCACTCATTATGTAACTTCATAAAGCCAGGTCTTGTGAAGTTTATTTGCCTGGTTTTGTCTGGGGAGGTGTGTGTACTTCTGATCAGGTGACAGGGCTGAGGGAGACTTCCCTGACTTGCACCAGTGACCCGATCCCAGCCTGTCACAGCCTGTCTCCTACCCTTCTGAAACAAGCACTTCCCTCCCTTCACTCACACTGCTGAACTGCCTTCTTTGACAGCTGTTTTTGCACAAATTGTCCAGAGTTCTGTCTCTCTGTCCCCTTGAAAAACCTTTCCACCTCTGCTTTCCTCTCTCTTTAAACTGTTCCTAATGACCAGCTATTACGGCAAGTGTTTCATGCTTTTTGGCATTTTTCTGCTCTGTCAGCACCACCTGTCGTTCCTTTTCTTCTCATTTTTGTCTTTCTTGGTTTTAATGGTTCCATCCTCTCCCACTTTCCCCAGATCTCTGCAGAATCTACTCATCATCAACTGGATATCCTCCTGCTTTGTCCGAGCATCTTGCTATCCCATCTTGTTTTCTTTCTTGTATGTTTCACACATTCCTTGTGAGGTACCTCATCTGTGTATGGACTTGTTTCTAATTGTGTTTTATTTGTTATGCTCTGAGTTACCTCTCAGCTGAATCTGGTACCTTCACTAAGAACACTGTTCAGTATTGTGCTGTAAAATCCAGACGGTCAGTTGAAATTGTCTGCCTTGTGCTGGCATGGCCAAGGAAGGAGCAGAGCACTTGAGCAGGTTTGTCTTTGTCCCATGCAAGGCAGTTGCAGCACAGACTTCCAGTAAGGGAAGTCTCTGCCAGCTCCTGCCTGGGATTGATTGTGGTGCTGTGGAAGTGTCTTCGCTCTTTGGTTCACCATGAGAGTTCTTGACTGGGTGAAAATACACAATTCGTTTCGAAAGGCTGATTCTGAATTTTCGGTCACTACTATTAGACCAAAACAGGTAGGTCTTGTGATTTTTTTGCTTTCTCTCCAAAGGCATATCTGTACTTTTTGTTTTCTCTTTCATCATGGGGTACTCTGTTGGAAATTTGCCTATTGTTCTACTTCAGAGTAGTTCTGACTTTTAAATTCACGCAGCTGTAATGACTTGATCTGTTACTCAGCACAGTGCAACTGACTCCACTGTATGAAGAACTGTTTTAGAAAAAAGTGTTCTAAAAATTTGGCATAAAGTTATTTTGTTTTTAAATATAATATGAATACTTGTATATTCCAATTTTTCTTTTGAAGCGTGAATCTTCACTTAGTGAATTTGAAAACTATTTAGATGTTGTAAAAAGAGAAAAGCACAGATAGCTTTAAAGACATTTCTTCCTTTATATATCATAGCTTTTTTATGTGTGAGCATTTATTATTTGTTAGTGTAATTTTTCTTCAATGTCAACTCACCCCATGCAGATTATCATGTCACCACTTCCTGCTTTACCTGAGCAGGGTTTTATGTACTGATTTGTTGCTCTCCAAGACAAACCTTTTAAGCCAGATTTACTGGTTTTTTGTTTTTTCAGGTGAAATGCATGGTGTCACTATCATAGATTTGATTATTTATTATGTTTTAATATTACATTTTCAGGGTTCTAATTGCACTATAGTACTGAAGCCCTGATTGCTTCATACGGACTCTGTGTAGTTGCAGGAGTCAAGAATGATGGAACCTTTTGGTGACCTGGGATCAATAGCTGCAAACCCATGGAAAGCACAGAGCACTGAAGTGGAATATGTGTCTTTTGAGCTCCTCATGTCTGCATACTGCCCTGAGGCCTTGTTGATTCACTCATAATCTTGGAAAATTTAAATAGGTGTTTAAATTACATAATCCTTCAGCAAATATTCATTTGGTCTAAAAAAAAAAAAAAATCCATCAAAATTTATAAAGCAAGGAATGTCCTCTTTCGGAGAGAAGACAGAGGAACACAGAGATTTGTTGTAGCCATTGGTATCCCCATCCCCCAGAAGTTTGGAACTTTGCATAGTTTTCTAGATATTACCAAAAGAGGAAGTGTTTTCTGGCCACTAATGTCTTAGGAAATAGGATCAGCTAAGAGTTTTAACAGGACAGAAAAATTGAGATCTAGTCTTTCCTGTGCTATTCTATAATATACTGCTTAATAATTGTACTTCGTCTTCAAGCTGTGTTTGTGTTTGTGGCTCCATGTAGAGGTATGAAGCAGAAGTGGGGGAAATTGAAAAGTAAAATACCTCTCTTCTGCTCAGGAAAACTTAACGTGGGATTTGTTCAAAAGCCAAATTAATTAAGTAGTCATATAGACAGGTAATTGTTTCCCTGAAAATGTTTGTATGCTCTGAACTGAAAATGATTTTAGCAATTAGGTAAAACACGTAACCAAATTTGGTAGTCTTTAAATTGCAACTCAGTCTCAGTTTCACTGCACTTTGGAATTATCAGTAATTTTCTTACACATTCCGGCTTGTTCTATACAACATGTTTTCATCTTAAAACATACACCATTTCTCTTCCTTCAGAATGACTCCAGTAATTACAAAAACCTTCTAATTGATCTTTTATGTTGTTACTGGCTTCTTTGGTGAAACAGACAAGCATGTTTTTATGACTTCTAAATTATTTTATTATTTTAGGATTGTGTTACAAAAAACTGTTTTTCTACTTCAAAGGGACCTCGTTTAAGCCGATGCATCAAACTTTGCCCTGCATACATTCTTGTCTATAAACTTTTCCACTGTCCTGTGGTTGCATATAAGTAGTTTGTGTTTCTGGGGGTTTTTTCAATCTATTATTTGTGTTTACAAATTATGTCTTCAGCATTGAAGGCTCTGTAGAAAACCAGGAAGTGTTGATTTCTGCATACATTAAATTTCTCCCTCCCTGTGTTTTTATTCTTTATTGCTCCAGTCAGTGTGCTGAAGCATGACAAGAGCTCCAACCTGGCAAAGTTCCAAGATATGGAGGATACGCCTGATAGATGTGTCTTGGAAGAGTCTGAGAGTCCAGGTGAGAGGTATTTAAAGACAGTCACCAAGTATCAAGTGATAAATCTGACACAGCTTTTGGGTCTGTAAAAAAAGCACATTGTAATGCTATTTCCTTTTTAGCAGCTGCAATGTCAAATTAATGGTCACCTCCAGGGGTCACAGTGTGGAGCTGTTATCCTTTCCTCTTTCATCAGGAATTCAGGTCTTAGAAAGGATAAAGGCTTTATGACCAAAAAGAAAGCTGACACTACTAGTTCATTATAATTACTTTTGGACTACACTGCTTACTTAATATATGTACAATGTCTGACCCTTTGAAGGTAGCGTGAGATTATGAAAAATTAGAAGTACTGTATATACTGCAGCTGAATGCAGCAGCGGACACTGAAATGCCGAATCTCTGGAGGAAAGCAAATTGGTGGCATTAAATAGCTTGATTCCTTCCTTTAAATCAGTTCACAATCATTATTTCATTTTAATGACTCTTAACATTGATTCAGCTAAATACAGGAACATCCATAAAGTGCATCCTTTTTGGTAACCGAAAGATTTATCTTCATGTACTTTCATTATCTTTCCCGTTATGGAACATCTACAAAATTTATTAAATGAATCGCAAAAGGAAACAATTAAATATAAATTGTATAGAGTCACAGCTGATTAAAAACATTCTGTGCGACTAAATACTAAGATCTTTTAAGCAAACTGTGAGCTTGACCCATATACACCATGCACATAACCTGCACATAGTCCTCATTAGTGAAAGAGTTAAACATCTTTCTTCGCTTGGTATTTTCCTTCCTGCTTTATCTGGTTTCTCTGTACCCTCCTGCATCTTTGTGTACTGATCCGTGTATCATATTTTTGATTCATCGTCTCTGCGGCCTGTCAGCTTAGTTAAGAGATTTCCAAATCTTGCAGCCTGTGCTGACAGGGGGCAGCTGCCAACAGTCCCCTGATCCTTCCCCAAGGAACACTGCTGAGATTTAATTTTCAGTCAAAGGGTGCAGTCTGAAATCCATGTCAGGTCCCCTAAGTCATCTCAGAACCGGGATAGGACCCATGTCTGGGGGATTGTATTTCAGCACACTCCACTCTTCCAAGATTCCTTGGGAGTTCAAGTACTGTCATATACCTGATTTGAACTACATTCCCTTTTCATATTTTCCAGAGAAATGAGCACCAGTGTATGTTGCAATAATTGAAACCAATGAATTGTAAATCTCTCTTCATTTTAAAGCCACAAAGACTTGGACTCAATGTTGTCCAGCAGAAACCAGCATGAGATTTAGAAAGAAACAGATAATCTACTCAGAAAGGAGCCTGATTTGACAATCTGTGTTTAGTATCTCCTCAGAAACCGTCTGTAGTCCCTTCAGCGACATTTATGGGCCAAAATATGGATTGTCCAAGATTTGATCAGTTTTGAAGTGAGAAAGGATTAAAGCAAGGGGGCACTACTGTGTTCAGGGGAGAATTGATGTACCTGAAAGATAATACTAATTTTAACCTTAAATTAATTCTCTCTGATAAAGTGTACCTGTTTGGATGGCAACTTACATATCCAATTCTATGCTTTGCATATCTATATGAAGTAATGGAAAGAATAAAAGCCTGTCAGGAGGTGAATATTGACTGGCAAAAATACATGTTGATAAAGCATCCAAACTTAAAAACTGAGTTCCAATCGGTCCATCTGACATCATTAAACTAGTAATAAACAATGAATTACTCTGGCTTTTGTTTCTGTCCATTCCTGCATTTTGAGACATCTTGTCTTATAGGTTTGAAAACCTCAGGAGATTTCACTACTGGTCTCACTGCTTTCCACTGAGAATTTGTGGCTTGGTTGTCATGGAGACATCGTATTTCTCCAAGAATTGCTCATATTGATCCGTGGACAGGCGTAAATGGCCAGGCGAATGTGAGGAGTAAAGGGGGTTGGGCAGTACTATAAAATGACCAGAGGTTATGGGTCGGAAATAAGCTCATAGCAAACACTTAGGTAAAGAGAAAGAAACAGTTTCATTTTGTTTCAGGATTTCGTTTTTGCACTTTATGCCATTGTCTTCTTTCACTATAGACTGAAAGAAACTTGTTAGTCACTTGTCATGTCAGATCTTTGGTGCTTGTCCTGACACAGCTGTCAGCCTTCCAGCTCTGTGCAGTTCAGGGACACACAACAAAGAGCTAGGGACATGAATTATTTATTGCTCCTTGTGCGGATGAAATTCTGTGATAAGAAATTAAGACACTTCTGACAGAAGTGCTTGTTTGAAAGGAAAGATTTGGTAACACAATACATTTACTTAAAGCTTACCATTTACTTTTAGTAGCAAACATTGAAACAATAATATGACATTCAGTTGACTATGATTTTCTCAGGTGCTTTAACTTCGAATCATAGAACCTGAGAATGCTTGGGAGGACAGCATTTGGTTTGGTGAAACCTGTGACTTAAGAATTTCTCACATATGTTCAAAGTCTGGGCAAACTTACAAACTTAATTTATGAGTTTTTATTAATAAACCTATGAAGAGTCTCTTGTGCTTCACTTACAAGATGTTGTCATAGGTGCAAAAGTGATCTTTTGAAATATATTTGTTTTATTAGCTCTTCTGATGAGGAAAAGGTGAAAATATACCAGGAAGGAATTCCAACTATTCCTAGAAAGGGTTCTTTCTTACAACTTCTGCCAGATTCAGGAAAGCTGTAGAGCAGCCATTAACATATCTGTCTGTATGTTGTGGGTTTTTTTGGTTGTGAAAGGTGCAGTCTCTTTCCTTGGCATTAGAATGAGCTTTATTTTCAACTTGATCTTTGTTTTCAAAAATCACATGAAGCTTGCTGTTTGTTTTGCTTTCACGTTTTCTGTGTCTGCACATGTTCTCACTGCTCTGCACGTGGGCCTCCAGCAATTGTAGGAGGCAGATACTGAGATGAATAGCAGGAATCCATTTGACTACCCAAGACACCAATCCAAGATTTACCTGTGATTTCTTGTGTTTAACGTGTGATCTGAACTACTCTCAGATAGGTAATGAAACCCCTCAACCTGCACTTTTCTCTTGGATAATTCACAGTAAACACTTTTCACAAGTGATGGACGCAGGTAAATATCAGACTACAGTTTCTTGTCTAAGTGAAATGGATTTTAGTTTCTCCCTTCATGTGGCTACAGGCTGCCATTATCTGTGATAGTGGCTCATGTCTGTTTTAGGCCTCACACAGAGGAGATGCTGGGCTTCTCTCCCAGATGCCTAATAGTAGGTTTATCACTGCCATTTTCCCCCACATGCTGAGGACAACTCCTGTTTGACATGCAAAGCCTTGGCTTTTCAAACTTGTCTCTGCTCTGGCCTTGAACATAATAATCAGATAAGAATTGCAAGTTTTCTGCAGAACTTGACTTTTAATCATGTCAATCTTCCATAAAGAATTCACTATCCCTTAAAGTGCTGCTTTCTTGAAATAAATATTCCCAGCAGTTTTCCATTTTACCAGACAAAATTTCCACATTTAAGGAAACTGAAAAAGAAGCTAAAAGTGAGTGTCCATGGATGTGTTAGTTAGACTTCTGGGTCTGAGCTATTCACCTGACTTTTCTTGTGCAAACAGTGGTGGAAAATTTACACCCTCAGATGCAGATCATCTCGTTCAAAGGGAGTTGCTTGAAATGGTTCCTAAGGGGATTGAAAATGCTCTGAATTTTATTAGTCAAAATCTAAGAGGATTGTAGCAGGACTAAACACAGCTTGAGGTGTCTTAGCTTTCATATGTGGGGCAGAGGAGGGTTCTGCAAGTGCAGCTCCTGTGGGAAAAAGGGAGTCAAAAGAGCTGAAGTCACAAGAAACCATGTAGACACAGATGCCTCTTCCCTCTTATTTTCCCCAAAAGACACATTGCAGTTCAGTAGGAAATAGACTATTACTTCACTTGGTAATAGAGGGAAACTGAGCCTCACTAATGGAAGATTGAATTGGAAGCTGTAGATGGAAAGTACAGTGTTTTCCATCCTTTGGCTAGAAACCATCTAAGTGGTAAAAACCCTGTTTGCTTGTGGCCTTAAGTGTCAGAAAATCTGCCTGAGTTTCTGCCTGGTCCCTTCTGCAGCTCATCATCTCTCCCTTCCCTTCACGGCCAAAGCATTGCACATATTAAATTTTCTTTCTCTTCAACTTTTCACTTTTCAGGACAGAATGTAATTCTGTGTGCATAACAGATAATAGGGAAAATCCAAGCAGTTTTCACAGTCTTGCTTAGTTGCTTGTCCTATTTAGAGATCTTGGCACAGAGATGGGAAAGGTCTCTGACTGTTCCTGAAATACAGTGTGTGAGGGGCAGAACTGCAGCAAATAGAAATAAAAATGTACAAAGAAGATTTTTATTAGCCACACTGTGCTTAAAAATACAGCACTAAAGTGTGACTATCTTGTTTTAGGCAAGTTATAATTACTGCATCAAATATTCACTTACCAGTTCCAAGTTCCATCCACTGAAGAGTGTTTTTAAAATCAGCATTATGTCACCTCTGTGGCTGTGGATCAGAACACAGACAGAATGTAAAAGTAAATTCAGTAAATGTATGTAGTAATTTAAATTTAGTAAATTCAGTAAATTTCCAGGTACAAAGCATCCTAGAAAGTCATGGTTTTCTGTGTGTGCATCCTCATGAGAAGCAGGATGCAGTAAATGAGGACTGACCTGGGAATGGGGTGCTGGAGGCTGTTGCTGGTGAAGATGAATGGAGTAGGAAGAAGATGCAATGTAGGGGCAGCCAAGTGGTCACAGGCACTGATGGCCCAGGGACTGTATTATAGACAGTGTCAGTGTCCAGGAATTATTCAGAAAGGAGTTCTGGAATTTCCAGCATAGGCATGGATGAATTAATCATAATTTCACTGCAGTAGATGTGGTGTCATAACCTATTCTGGGTTACTATAATCGTGACTCATGTGTTTTGGTTTGATTTGTGATTTTTTTTTTTGTTTGCTTTCAGTTTTGGTTGTTTTTTTTAAATAGCAAATTAAACTGTAAACTCACAAGACTGCCTAATAGTCATCAAGAAAATCTGTATGTCTCTGTGTCTGTGATACAGATAGACAGAAAGGCCATAGATAATATGATAAATTTACAAGATATTCGTTGGACTAGACTAAAATAACATGTGCTGCTTTCCCAGTATTCGTATACTCATGGAAGGTGTGGTGGTACCTCTTTTAGTAATGTTTCTAATGCAAGTAATATTTAAAATCCAGGTTGTAAATATTACCATATATCAAATTAAAATAAATCATTAAAGTAAAAATTGGTGATGGAAGGCTTTTCTGTGGAATTCTAAAATGCCTTGAAGGGATTAAAATATAATACAACATTCCTTCTGTTTACAGCTATTGTAGGATTATTGCTGCCTAGAGAAAATATATATAATTTGACAATTATTTTTGCAGAGGAAACATAAAACCCTATTAATTTTAAATAGAAATTATCTTTCTGTTTATCCACTGGAGCACTTTCCTTTAAAACAAAACAAAGGAAGAAGCAGAAGTCTGTGCAGGACAGGAGTTTTGAGGAATACCATACATTCTCTTGAGCTGTTTCGGGTTCTATATTGCTTCCTGTCATATGTCAGTTGTAATGTGACCAGTAGATTTCTGGGCCTTTTATTTATGCTAATATGAGGGTGATGAAAGTTTTTATTTCATTACGAAAATTATAGAGTTTGTTACTCTATAAAAAGACTGTAAGATAACATGTGTTTTAGTAACAAAGTCTCAGCTTTCCCTCATATTGTAAAATCATTAAGCCTCAAATTGAAAATCATTAAGAAATCATGCATTTCTTTTCCAGATGACGTGAGGCGACATCCCTGGATATTTAAGGTGTGCTCCTGTAAGGTGTGCTAGAAAAAACCCACTGAGATGAAAGAATTAGAAGATGTAGAAGGACAGCCAAGAAATAAGACATATGTGGTGTGGTGGACATGAAATGACTTTTTGTATTTATTATGGTACCTTTAACAATTCATTTTCAGAAGAAATACATTCCATAAGATCAGCTTCTTTTGGCCGATTTATTGGCTTCAATTCACACTTCCATCATTAATAGATTTACAGGTATTGAACTAAATTTGAGTAGCTTTTGATATAGAAAATATCAACTCTTCATTTTTAGATATCATTCACTTGTTTATGTAGTGATCTTTACAACTTCAATTGCCATTAAACAATTATATCAATTTTAGCATTATTTTGCATACGTAAAATCTAAGTTTTTATCTCTTTCCTTCTGACTTTTCTTACCAATAGCATTTTAACACTGAGCAAAACCAAATGCATTTCAAATAATTAGAAAATTTGTTTTCACTGAAAAAAGAAATTCACAATTTTAATTAAAATTTGGAATATTTAGAAATAAGTAAAATACAAAGAGCGTTCTGCGTACAGGAGAGAATGGGAAATTGATAACAAACCTGGTCATGTCTAGGATGTAAATTTGCATTTTCTCTAAATACTGCCATTGCCATCATCTGTAGAAATGCAGTACCAGTATTGAACTGGAGGAGCCCATTGGGGTCCTCTTCTGAAATTATATACTTCATTGAATATCGATTTCCGCTCACTGGGAAAAGCAGCTATACCTCTTTTACTTTTTTGCTTTTCTAAAAAATTGGAATTGTAATGTATTGTTGTATTTGTAGAATATATGCAGCTGATTAGACCCATTCATCAGCTGATATTCTGTGGGACTTCAGCTGGTTTGACAAACAATGGCTGCTTAGAGCAGTAAACTCACTTTCTTTGTTGCCAATAATTGGAGTGCTACTGAAGGCAAAGGGTCTTGAGGATGTGCCTCATATATCTGTGCTTTATGGTGGAAAGCCTGATCTCACTCATCCCTTCTAATTGTCTCATCAGCCATAAGATCCCTTAACTAGGAGAGTGCAGATTTCTTCAGTGTGGAAAAATTCTCTGGCAGTGAATCTCTTTTCTCCTTGTGGGGAGTTGTCATGGCTGTAGGAGTGATAAAACCTGGTTTCTGTTGCCACCATATGGTTTGAAGGAAGCAGACGTGAAAACTTCTTCCTTCTGGATTTTTATAGCCCTAAGTCCCTCAGTGCAGTGTACAGTCTTCCGACACACTGTGTGGTGGAGGGGCATTGTGAGAAGTATCCCAGTTTTCATTCAACTAAAGAATGTGTAAATCAAATTGTCTGCAATCCAGAGACAATAAAGATAATTAATGTTACTTTTTCTGTGACTGTGAATACCATGCAGAAAAATGGCATCTTTGGGCAGAAAAGTCAATGGTTTTAACACATTTGGGTATTTTTCAGAAACAACTTTTCTTGTTCGTAGAAGGTGTTTTCCTCTCTAAAATGTATCTTTTGTTCATATGTGGTTGTATTTGAATTATGGTGACTGAGTATTGAGTGTTCTGGCTTTATTGTTGCATTTCTTGTGCTGGAAGTGTGGAATAATATCATTGATGTATTTATACTTGCACAACACAACTGAGAGCAGAACATGTCTTTAGCTGACATATGTCCTCCTCTTAACTTTTGTGGCTGAATAAGAGTTGCAAACCTCAAAAAGGTAAAAAGAAAATTGTAAATATATCTACAGGAAAATAGTAGCCCTAGAGGAACCTTTCAGACAGTAGAACAAATTGCAGACAAAGGATGGACCCGTCTCCCTCCTTTGCTCCTCTTCCGTATAAACAACCACATCCAGTTGTAGCAGCAGTCTCTTCCATGGACATTAAAGAGTCCATTCACAATGAGCATCACTGCTTTGCATCAGCATCTGCTCACTTGGGCCAGGATAACAAATCTTTTGAAGACTCTTTCATCTAGATATTTCAAAAATGGATGTTCAAGGAGGTCTCATAGCTCAAGAAATTGGCATTGTCCATAACACCCAGTACTGCTGTAGTAGCAATTACATTTGTGCAACATGATATTTGATTGCTTGTCTTTAATTCTGCAAAGCAGTGCACATCAGCAGCCTGCCAATACAGCCAGCCCTCTGGAATGGTTTGTGCAGTGATGATCGGTGTTTGGCACATGCTTGTGCGTGCTTTGTGCTAATTATCATTACAGGATCAGCAAGGTAAGGCAGGAACTTTTTTATTAGGTACATTTATTTCCCAGTAAAGCAAATATATTCCCCTTGTCTTCTGGATGTCTTTCAAACAACCAACTTTATAATATGTGCTCTCAATGAACTCAGCCAGAAAAATCTTTTTGCAACAAAGTGACAGTTTCAGAGCTGATTACACAAATACAGATGAACTTCCTTCAATAGTTTATTGTAAACCAAACTGAAGCATTTTATAAGAATGTGGTGTGATACACCACTGCATTCATACTGACAGAAATGGAATTTACAACAAAGTCCCAAGGCAATTAAGAGTATATTTTTCTGTTGTGTTACTCAGAAGTAATCCTGTCAAAAGGAATAGTATGCTAGTATTTTTGAGTAGTTGTTTAAATTTTAAATATGGGGTAAAAAATTCATGAATGCCTAAACTTCTTAAGGAATGTGGTGTTTTGGTTTGGCTTGGATTTTTTTCAATACAGAAGTCACAGGGTCCAGCGACCTGTACAGCTCAAGGTGTGGTTTCACAGCCAGGGGATTTCTTCCCACTCGAGCCTCAAGCTTCTGTGTCTCCTCACTTAAGTTTGCACTATTGCTTGAGTGCCCAGGCTGTGCCAAGGCAAGCGCTGGCCTCGGTGCAAAGACCAGAGGAGGAATAAGCAATCTCGAGTGGAAATGTGGGACAGTTCACACAAAAATGAGCATGAAATTGAAGTTTTGGGTGCTATGTGCAGAGGTCTTATTTAAACAAAGACTTTAGGCTTTCAAATTCTATAAGCATTTTTTACATTACATATATAATGCATTACATGTATAATTAATTTACATAAATGTATATTTAAGAATTATATTATTGAAAAATATATATATATGAAAGGCACTTACTGCTTTAGTATAGCGTGAAATCAAAACTCTTCAGCATCTCTTTTATTTGAGGGATTTTGATTTTTCCATATAACTGATACTAGGTCTCACTAATAATACTGCAGTTTCCAAATTCCTGTCTGGAAACCTCTCTAAAGTTTGAACTGTTCATTTATGTCTCCAAATTTTGAAATATCTTGTGCCATTTACATATTTTAAATTTGATCATTGTAATAAACTGCTTCCATTTTGGGATTGTATTTTGTGGAGTAATGCTCTTCCCTAATCCAATGAAAGATGTTTTCAAAGCAAATTGGCATGGGACTTGATGAGATTCAGTGTTTGAATTAAAGAGACACCTTAACAAAACCACTATGCAATGGTGCTACAAGCTCCAAACAGCAGTAGTTCAGCAAGGGGAATTGTTTTGGAAGTCTGACAGAGTTGAAGTGTTGGAAATTCAGAAAAGAAGGGGACAGTTCAGTAATCAATATTACCTCTGCCCAGGATTTTACTCCTTTTGGAAGAACAAGTTTTCTGAAGGCAGACAGGACAGTGAGCTCCAGCACAAATCCCAGAGTCATTGTGCCAATGCTGAATAGCATTGCACCCACATCCGTGATGAGGGATTTGTGAAGACAAAGTCCTGCTTCTTGTAATGGATATTTCTGCTGGATTTTGCAGGCCATGCTTCTTGGATGAGAAAAGGATGCAGAGGGATTTCAAGGACTGGTCTTCCTCTTTTCCCCTCCTCATTTAATATGTAGTCTGAACTGCTAGACAAAGGTCTTAGCATTACTTTTAGCATTTGAGTTAGGGTATCATTTGAATTCATAGATCCCCAAACTGAAAATTCATCTATTTTACTTTTGGAGAAGTAGTTCTGAACTCAGATGCAACATAAAATTCACACAGTAACCCAAGATTGTCTTATTGGGGCCCATGGGAAGTTTGTTTCTCGAATGACACCTGCTGGAAAGTCTAAAGTGCGTCTGAGAGCTGTGCTGTGGGACAGAGGCACATCATAGCAAGAACACCTTCCCTGTCTTCTGATGGATGTGGCTGTGGGTGAGTATGGACAGAGCTGCCAAGGTGAAGCAGTGTGAATTGCTAAACAATGTCAAAGATTATGAAATTTAGCAAACATCTGCAAAGCTTTTTTAGACCAGACAGTGCATTTGACAAAATTTCTTAGCAGTACAAATTTAATTATGTTTATTTTTTTCTTTCATGTATTTCAAGAAGGGTTAACTTCAGAATACAGAGCTGTGCTGCCTGAATTTGCATTGTGCCATGCAAATATAGCAATAAAAACTGGTTTTCTTCCTCTGCAATACTCTCAATAAGACAGTTGTGAAAAATAGCATCAACTGAATAAACAGTATATGTAAGTATATGTTTGTTGTATGTATTTGTTAAGCAGTATGTGTTGTTTCATTAAGTACACTAGTCCCTCCAGTTTTACATCAACTGGCAGATTTTTTCTTTTTTCTTTGCATTTGAAAACATAATACTCATCAGAAAAATATTAATATCCAAAACTAGTAAAATAGTGATATTTTCCTCATTTATTCTTAAATTTTATGTAAATAATGTATGTTTTTGATAAAAAGGGATGTGGGGAGATCATACCCTGAATCGTTATAAATTTTCCACACAGAAACTCAGAGTAGTAAAAGATTCTGTTCAGTTTCGGAACTGTATTTTCTATCATTACACAGATCTGCAGACTTAAAGCTCAGACCAGTAAATGTAAGATACAGATTTTTGTTGTTTGTTTTGGTTTATAGTCTTCCTGCCATGTAGATGGCAGCAGCACTCAAGCCTTGAAATTTACTCCAGCTTCATTTGAGTTTGTTGGAAAAAAACATGTTTAAGAATATTATTGCTGAGACTGAACTGAAAGCCTGATTACTTTAAAGATGGAAATCAGTTCAGTAATATGTGCCTCTAAAGAAGCTTTTAACTTCATATCAGTGTTTAAAAGACAGTGTCATATCTGTCTGTATTAATATAATTGCCACTATTATCTTTTTCTACTTACTGTCTTCTTTTCCCTGTATATTAAATTTCTAGAATTCTTTCTACTGCAGTAGGTTGCAAGATACACTGGTTGTTTCTGAAAGTTCAAAGTTGTATTTTCTTGCAGAATGAGCAGCACCGTGGGCAGGAAAGCTGTTGACTGTGGACATCCTTGTCAAAGATACAAAGAGGAAGGACAGATAAAGGTAGCGGGATACACAGTGTAGGATTTTGTGCTACGGGTTCTACTAATTGCAGTGCTTTATAGAAAGTATCATGAATTATCTGGAAAAAAGCATTTTGAAGGTCCAAATCCCTTTATCTTTGCGTAGTGTAGAACTGTCTGCGCTGACATTTACTTTGGCTAAGAAGTAGAGAGATTTTGAAAGAGAAGCAACAAAACTGAGATGCAGAATCAAAGCTGCCTAGCAGTCTTATTCTCTGCAGCATCAGCTGAAATCTCAGGGAGACTTTGTGAGATCATCTCCAGGCCCTCAGAGATAAAAGCAGATGTTACACATGTAACTCTGCACAGAGGGAAAACAAGCATAAGAAAGCATAATGATGATAGTGCCTTGAACTTGGAAATAAATGCTGGGGGCAAACAGTAGTGT
The DNA here is from genome assembly GCA_013400315.1 of Bombycilla garrulus. Taxonomy (NCBI): domain Eukaryota; kingdom Metazoa; phylum Chordata; class Aves; order Passeriformes; family Bombycillidae; genus Bombycilla; species Bombycilla garrulus. The sequence goes on along the minus strand of VXBU01018423.1, from coordinate 1,249,632 downwards.
TTTAGTGAGCTGTCATACGAAATGGATCAGTGCTAGCTCCCTCAGTACTTCTAAACCAGAAGCAGCTGAAGAGGGAGATGAACTATCCAATGGACAGCATATCTCATTCCATAGGATCCTGTGGGAGGATGCGTTGGGTGAGAGTTTAATCCACACTGACTGTGGGATCAGCTGAAGTAACTGGGAAGGTGGGCAGGCTGTCACTGAGCCAGCCTCAGCCAGCTGCCACAGCTGCAGATTTGAGCAGGTCTGTTCTAACCCTCTACAGAAGCTGGAAGACAAACAGGAGCTGATGTCCCTCTGGTGCCTTTGCTGTGTGGTGTGAAATAGAAACCCTTGGCACAGGGGATCATGCAGCTGTTTGTCAGCTGCAGAGGCCAGGATTCCACACAGGAGGGTCTGTCACAGCTTCACACCACACTCAGTGGATGGGCTCTGACCAAACAATCCTCTAATGTCTAATGGGGCTCTGACCAAAAACATGGTACAGAGGCCATGATACATGCCCTGGAGTGACAGCACTCCTTAACTACTGCTTCAGACAAAGGATTTACAAAGGGAAAGCAGGAATTCTTGGCTAATAAATTGTGTGACAACGTAAAAGTAGATGAGTGATGAGAAAAGAGCAGCAACTGGACACGTGTTGCATCAAAGCACCGGGGTAGCCAGCTTTTGTCTCTCCTACACTTGTTGAGTGCAATGCCTTGGACATTGGTAATGGGAAAAGCACTTCTCTTCTTAAATGTCTTCCAGACTAATGCATACTGAGAGCAAATATATTTTTGCTGCTCTTAGGACGTAGTTTGAAGATTTGATGGGTTTTACTTCTCACTTCATAGCATCCATTAAATCAATCTTAGATTTCATTCTGTTGAGCAGGTATTTGTCAAAAACCTGCTTCAAGGTCCCCCAAATCCACTTTTTTCCAATATTTTCAAATTATGCCACTGCTTAAGTAATAAAAAATATCTTTTCACCTTCCCTCTACTTCACTGGTAATGTAGTCAGTGTAGTTAGGGGAGATTTCTATGCATTGCAACCAAGCAATGCAACCATTTAGAATTCATATTAGTGCTGATTATTCATGACCTATAATGAAAATATATTTTAAAAGATCCTAAGAATTTAAAATAACTGTCACCGTGTTAGTGTTATCCCTGTGTAGTATATTGGAGTGTTTTTTTAAGGATGTATAAAAGGATGGTCATGGCATATTGTAAGTTAATACAAAAGCAAAATTCCGTAATAAAAATGTTGGTAGATTTTTGATATCACTGCTCAAACTTACTAGACTTCAGCAGCAAAATCACCTGAGTAATACAATATAGAAACTCTTAGAACTACCAAACAGGCTTTCCTTAGAGATATTTTTGCAGAATCACTTTGGAGTGTAACTGCTCCTTAGGAACTTGAGATTTGCAGCAATAACATTTCAAGCTTTTTAAAGAAGGTGATGAACAATTCTAATGGATTAGATACTGAGAAAATATCAGAGAAGACATCACAAGCAAAGACTCATTTCAGGCAGTCTTATATTTGTTGCTTTGGTTATATGAAGTGACAGCCCAATGAATCACTGGGTGGTTTTCTGGTGTGACAATTTGGGTATTGTCTGAGCAATTAACAGGCAGGCAGCCAGTTGCAATAGCCAGTGGTTAAATTACAGAGGTTCTTTGGTAGTTTCCGTAAAGAAATCTCTGAAAAGAGTTAGATGGATCTACCACCTATCATATGATGAGCAGGTGTCCTACTCTGTGTACATGTTGATTTGACTAAATACTTAAGACTATTACTTCACTTGAAAAGAGTCAATATTTTAAAGACACTCCATGCTTTTGGTTTCTCCTGTACTATCCCTGTGTGTGAGGAGAATTTATGATACTGTTGGAGTAAACCTTAAGCTTTGTGTGGGTTTTTTGGTATGATATTTTAGAAATGTCTTTGCTCATATCTTAAGTCATGTGTGATTAAGTACTACATAAGTACTTCACAGGTTTCATTCTAGATTTTTCATTTTAAAATGCCTTTTCTTATCCAAGTTCTTTAAGTACGTGTAATCGGTGTTAAATTTTTGCTTAGCCCATGGAATATGTAGCATCCTGTGTTATCGCCCTTAATCTATAGGTGCCAATCTCCCAGTTTTCCTTTGTGTGTGGGAAAAATCTATCACACTTTTTCCAGAATTCTGAGGTTTTTCTTCCTCCCGTGGTTAAACTTCCACAGGGAGACAGCAAGGTAAAAGCAGCAAAAAGGAAAAATACGAAGAAATAAACTCTATTATCTAGAGTAAATATACCAACACGGTCAAATTATGATTACGCTGGCCTCCAAGCTGCTCTTTTATGATAATTCTGAACAGTGCTCTGAAGGTGGGTGTAAATGTCAATACTCTAGGAAGACTGGGGATTTCTGGGAATTTGCATAGGATACATAGAGCTATAACTACAATCCTGCAGGTATTGGGTACAGTACCCATGCTGGGCGCTGTGGCTTTTTTGATAGGGGTATGGGACTGTAAAAGGAATCTCAGCAACATTAAGTTTTCTTTAGCATTTAGTCTTTCTCCAGGGGGTAATTTTTCTGAATTAGCTGGGAAAGTGCCCTTGCTGGCTAGCAGGAAGGAGAGAAGGTAGCTCTGTACATTTTAATGCTTTTACAGCTTTTGTTCTAAAAGACATTGGGAATAGCAGGGAAGCTTGCATGCCTTCCTCAGAGATAGACTCAGCTGCCTTCCACACAAAGGTTTTGCCAAGGTTTTAATAAAAGGAATCCCCACTGCAGATTACTCCTATACTTATCCAGTAGTCCGTTCTGGACCACATCCTCCAGCAGCTTTTATTCAGCCAAAGCTGCTTCCAAAAGGGCTCAGGGGCATCACTCGGTCAGCAGCAATCAGTGGGTTAATACAGCCTCACTTCTGCCTCCCTCAGATGTTCAGGAGAAGATAATGAGGCAGGGATAGAGCCTGCAGGTTAATGAGATACCCCAACTGGAAGACGGAAATCTGAGAGGAGAGTCTGGGAAGCAGAAGAGGAAGGGGGAATGTGAGTTTCTTTATATTTGGGTGTTACTCAGTTGAGAGAATTGCTGGGGCAGGATTGTTTTCCATTTGATCTGTTAGTGCACTGCTGAAATTACTCATCTACCTGGCAAAAGCTGTCTGCCTTTTACATTCCTGTTAAAATCAATACTGAACTACATTTGGAACTCTGTTATGCTAAAAAGAAGTGCCCCTCCCAACCCTAAACAAAATGCCAAAATCCAAAGGTGCTCGTGTTAGGATAAACACTGGAACCCCTCTAACAAATTTTAATCAGTGCTTGGGTAAGCATTGTTAGAAACATCCGTCATGCATTTAAATAAAATCTATTAATAAAATGAATGAGTAGAACTTAGACAAGTATAGAGAGGTAATACAGTAAAACAAATGGCCCTACTGCAGGGAGCTGTTGTACTATGCTGTTTTGAATATCATCATGAAAGCAGCTTACCTTTCAGCTGAGTCTTTTCAATAATCCTGGGCTGTAAATGATGCAGCCATGTAAATAACTCTGACAGTTGCACTTTGACCATATAATATGAAAAATAGCTTGTTCTCTATAATCGCATAGTCAAAAAATTCCTCCTTCTTATCAGTATGCGACCTCCTGCTACAGACAAGCAGAATGCAGAACAATCTGCACAGTCTGCAGCATTCAAGATACTATTCTTACTGTTATTATCAGCAATGACGATTATCTCTAAATGCCCAACAGTAAATCCAGAGGAATAAATGGGAACATTTTTCCTAAGTGGTGTATAACAATACCTGACATTTATATAGCACCTTTCATCTGTAAGAATCCCAAAGTGCTTTACAAAGTCTGCTGGGATCACTTCACCCACCACTGAAATGTGGCTATCTCTGCAGTAAAATTCAACTTCTATTCCACACCACTGCCATTGCACAACGGTGTTTTTGAAAAAAGTGACAACTAAGTGAAATGCATTGAACTGTTCTTGTGAAAGCTATCATAAGGTCCTCTGTGGCAGTCCTTGGCTAAAAGTTTGCAGTGAAAAAAACAGAGAAAAAACCAGCAGATACTTCATCCTCCTCTGCCCTCAGAAACTTCCTTCCCAGAAAGAGCACTTCTATTCTCTTTCTGTTCTCAGAGCTATCAGTTGAAATGCTAACAATGAATGAAATTCTATTAATGAAATCACACTAGAAAACCTGGGTGTCTGGAGTCATCCTTAGAAAGTAAGTAATAATGAAAATTAAATGCTTAAAATTTTATAGGACAAAAATGGGCGTAACTAATCTATAACTGTGTTTCTCTGACAACCTTGGTCTATTGACCCCAACACTGTGAAATTAAGTACTAATCTATTTTTCCTTATGAGGCATTTATATTCTTTTCCATGGTTTTACTACTATAGCTGTGTATTTTTATGAGCAGGTATGACTCACTGTAAGTTGACTATAGAAACAGATGCTGTATCTGTACTGGTAAATTAGAGTGAGGTAACATTCTCAGGTATGGAGAATTACATAAATTGATAAAATGATGGAACAATCTCCATGCTCTTGACCTACAACAACTAATACACTCCTGATGACCATACCTGATAGGAAGTATTTAAACATGCCCATGCTTTTCTGGAGGGTAAAATGATTTTTCACTCAAACTTACTTTGAGTTCTACTGGCTTTATTGCCAGAAAACGAAGGGACATTGCTATTACAGTTATATATATTTATATACAAAGGGTATGCACAGGATGATGGAATGTATGTAAGGCGTAGTATTTGTGCATTCCTGAATATGATAAAAGTCACTATAAAAGTGGATTGAATCCTCTTCAAGAGAAATGCATGCTATGCAATATGAGTAATCTTGAAAGTGCTCTACCAATATTAATCAAATCATGGAGCTGAAAATACATGTTCTTGCTAGAGTTACCTATTACATTTTCATCTCACAGAAGGATGGGAGCAAGCCCAGCCAGGAGATCTGAGCCCTGCTAAATTTTGGAGAGCTTAGCTCTTGCTGCTGATATAGATTTGATCTCTCCAACTCGGGTTTATGTCTGTAGTATGTCACTTTGAAAAAATCAAGGTCCCATTTCGGTTCACTCCACTGCAGTGTTACTACTTTATCTTACATTTCATCTCCTCTGTGGTCTTGGCTCTTCTTTGGCAAAATGTGAGTTCCTTTTCTTTTAAACCTGTGGAAGCATTGGACATATGTCACCAGTGAACTGTGGAGTGTGTGGGGAAATTAGCTAAGTAGACAGAACCACTTTACTGCTGAGAATAGAGTGGTCTCTGCTCTTTCTCGGCTACAGACAAGAAAGAGAATCAGGAGTGTTTCAGAAGTTACTGACATTTTGAAACTAAGCTGTTATATTTCTTTAATGGAACAAATGCAAGTAAACCGATTCGTATACATGATCATTATATTAAGAGACTAAATGTAATTTTCCTTCTCCTAAGAAGTTTCACTGTATTTTTGAAATAAACTGTAGAGTGAAGCCTAAAGAAAAAGCAATAACTGTGAATCCACTATGAGATATTCTGAGTGGCATCTTAAGAATGCAGAGTATCAGAGTTTATCCTGCACATAAATCCAGAAAATCCTGTGGCCAGGGAGACAAATTATACATGTGATGAATGTCTGGTTTATGAAACTTATATGTGAAGGTGTAAAATATCTCCTATTAGAGATGCTAAATTAAAATGTTTACTAGGTTTTTAAGATGCATTAAAATTTAAAGTTGCAAATTTATATAAAGAACATCATATTTATTTGCTGTGGCCCCACTAAAACAGGTTTACTGGTTTAGTATTTTGAGTCAAGCCTTGTATACATGTACAGCATGTGTATGTGTAGGCGTTTGTTTGTATCCACTACTGTATATTCCATATTGAGTCCTATTTGAATGGTGAATGTGAAGACTGCAGTTATATTAGGAAATGTCAGCTCTAGGACTTCAGAAAGAATAAAAGAATGGTTGTGATAATGCTTAACTCTTCCCCCTGCATGTACATGTACGTACTGCGCACCAATCTTTATGTGTATTAGCCCATGTCCATTGATAATCAATACTATTGCCTCATCAAACTCTTCTATACTTTTATATACACACATATGTTTAGCACTCTTAGAGATGTTTTGGAGATAAAACATCTCATTTTGGTCCTGACAATCAGACCACAACAATACAATTGAAAGACTTGGCTTCACATTTGAAATGTTAACCCATTATGAGGTAGATCTTAGCAAACATGCCAACAAGCAAAAGACAGAAGAATCTTACCACTTATTTTCCCTGTCTTCAAAGACTTCATCTTTCAGGCTGAAATTTACAGTGCTGCTTTTTATATTTCATTATTATTTGACTGCTGCATCTTCAGTAAAAGCCATATCCTCCTTAAATTTCCCAAGATTTTTTCCTTTAGTTGACAGACAGTTGCTAATCACATGTATAATACCCTGAGCAAATTTCAGGCCATAGGGGGATAGGATAGCTTCCTGCATATTTTACCCTCTTCCATCCTTATTTTTTCCAGTTTCTATGACAGTCTGCTTGCATTTATGAATGAATGCTATGATGTGTGTTGGCTGTGTTAGGAAGAGGGATCCTGTGAATGTTAAGCCTTTAAACATAAATGGTGAATTTTAACTGAGGCTTTCAAATTCACGCGTTCAAAGACAACATTTACTGCTCTCTCTGCCTGCTTTGAATCTCTCAGCAAAGAATTTGCTGAGCACACACAGTCAAATATTATTTATACCAATCCTGGGCAGGTATTTTGCATTTGCCTTGCAGACAGGATAGGGCAGCATCTCTCCTCTGAATGCTGTGCTGGGTTTTGCTGGTGACAACTCTGCCAGTGAGCACAGGGGTATCAGAGTTTGTAGCTAGCATATAGCAGTGACAAGAGAACTCCAGGGAGATTCTTTTGAGAAGAATCACCCACTCCTGAAGCTGGATTACAAATTTTCAAGTTCTGGCATATGGATTTTAATTTCCGAGTTGCCTTAACAGAAAGCAAATTCCGTAACTTCCTCTGCGAGGTCTGTTTGACTTTGCTGGAGGAAGAACGCATGTTCAAAGCCAGCCCAGCAATCATCATTCATCACCCTGTCAGTCACACGCAGATACCAAGGTACCGTCAACAGACATTCTGTAGTGTAACTCCTAGGCTGGTTATGAGTGTTTCCCACAAAGTTGCAGCAGTCATAGGACATTTTTTGAACTTTATGGGATTTATATTAACTCATAGCAATCTTTGCAAGGTTGCCAGAAGGTGTAAAGAAACTAATGATTAACTAGATTCTTCTTAGTAATTTAGAAATATTGATGAGTGCTGGTTCAAGTTGTTGTTACCAGCAGTGTATTGCCTGCAATGCTTGGCTCCTGATAAGAAGTCTTCTAAACTCAGCACAACTTACTTTTCCTTTTTTAATATTTTAATGTGCAGAATACTTTTCGTGTTGTATCTCTGATAAAATTCATTTTCAGCAGCCACTGAAATATTTAAATCCTGCCAAAGATAGTCATAAACTGTGGAGTCCTGTGTCTAAGGCAGATAGAGTAGTGTCCACAAAACTTGTTGTAAACAAAACAATAATTCTCTAATAATGAAAAACTATTTTACTTCATTTCTGAGACCTGATAATCAATCTCATTAATGATCAATTCATTAATATGAATTAATTTGAGGACCAGTTAATATTATGTCATAGCGGGTATGTAAGTTACCTTAAACTAGATTTAGTCTTATTTTGTACTATGAAGAAAAGTTGAAAAACATTTAGACTTTGTTCAAGCACTGTCTTGTGTACAATTCAGGGAAAAGTACCTATCTGATAATGACCGTACCACGTGCAGCTTTCCCAGAGAAGGCTGTTTACTTAAGGCCTGAAGCAAGGGTCAGTTTTGAAGAAAACTTGACAAGGGGAATTTCTTACTTACTTTAACTAGCAGACAAAGCACAATAATAATAATGATGGGTGGTTGCATTCCAAACATTTCACTCACCTGAAGCACCACAGAGCAATTTATATGTATTTGTTTTTGCTCTCACCATAGTATTACACAGCTAGCTGAAATTTCAAAAGAAACACAAGAAATAAAGCATTCAGCTCTCAGAAAGCTATTGAACTGCCTGAACTCTGCTCATTCATCCACAGCAATGCTGGTTTTCTTCTGAGCCCCTGTGCTTAGGAATGGGAGGATCACACGCCTGACACTTTGCATCACTCCTCTCTCTCTAATATTGTCACATGCATGGGGCACTTTGTGGAACTATAAATGAGATTTCTTTCTTCTTACCTAGAAAGGCTCTGACAATCCTTTAGAGCAACTTTGCTCTTTAATCCATCCCACTCCTCCTCTTTTCCCAAAATCTAAACCCTCATGTTCCTCTGCCTTTTGCAGCTTTCATTTAGCTCTCTGGATGTCTGAGGAATATGCACGGTTCTTTCCCCTCTGTTGACTGCGAGATACCAGCACAGAACTCACTGCTCCATTGAAGCCTCACCACTGGGCAGAGAGTGATTTTCCCCTGGTACCTCGCCCTGATCAGTACATGGTATTAGGCACAAACACAGCTAACAAATAAAAGGGACATTTACTTAGCTCTAGAAAATCTTTTCATAAGTGTTCTGGGTTGAAGCAAAGTATTTTTCCCTTGCTTGTAGAGCTCTCTAATTAGGATTCCATATTCATCCAAATCACTGAAGTACCATCATTGCAAGATCTGGCAGTACTGCATTTTTCTGCCATATGTTCCAAAGAAGACAGTTCTGCATCATAAGTTTAGACCTTTATCCTGTAGCTGGACAAGCAGCCCTGGAAGGTATGTTTCTGCTTTTGGGAAGGAACAAAGAATGTCTGAGCTCCCGAAATCATCTCTTGTCCCATTAAGGCAGAAATGTGCAGGATTTTAATGTACTTTGCTTTTTAGTATGTGGTTTTTTTCCCACATCAGATGCTGAAATCTTTCCATGGATATCAAACATTTTTATTGGGCAAGCTTGTGTGTCCATCTGACTCACCCTCTGGTTTTGAGCTGTGGGTCAGTTTTTCCATGATGCCTTTTGAAAGATGGAGCAGGCCAGAGCAGGCAGTTTCCTGTAATCATCTATGCCATCATCTGTGCTGGATCTTGGCAGCAACTGATCAATAGAGGAGTATTTAAATATGTTAGAGCCTGAATCTGATATTCTACATGTTTAACTGCATAAACAGATCAATGGGATGGGATTGATCTCCATTGATATTTGGCAGTTTTCAAATACAATTAAACCACATTTGGAGTACTGAAAGCACTTGAAATAAACAACTGGGCACTATTTATAATTTAAAGAGCTACTCAAAAAATTTAATAGATCAAGTGGTTGTTTCAACAATGCCAGTGTCAAGGGAAAACTTGAAATCCATATGCTGTATATAAATAGCAAACTGAAATTGATGGCAAACTGAAATTCAATGTGTTCTTTAGCACATATTACTATATACAAATATTTCCGTATTTATGAGATAAGGATATGCAATTAACTTGTCATTAACAGATATAGATGAATGATTATGCCTGAGCAGAATCTGGGACTGGAATTATTGGACATGCTATTGATAAAATGGCAACCTTACCTTTCTCACATCCCTAAAACAGTGGAATTCAAGAGTTACCCAGCCAGTTTTTGGTTTTGCTGAGCCCTGTTGGCTGTGTTCTCCCTGTGTCTGACAGGGTTCCAGCAGTTCTCTGCATTCCCTGTATGCTGACACCTGGCATCTCCATTGCTCCTCTGAGAGCCTGGCACCAGCATGTGTTTAGGCTACCATCAAAACCTCTTTGCTCAAATAGTGACAGTCTGGGAATGTCCTTGGGTTGCCTTTGAGGGTAATGTCATTGTCACTCCAAAGGCTTCTCAGAGTGTTTGACTCATTGACATGCACAATACCTGTGCTCATTAAAAGAACCAGTGTCCACAAGTTCCAAATCTGGCCAGTTCAAGAGAACCACACCAAAGCTGACCAGAAGAACGGTCATTTTGGAAAATGAGATTTATTTGCCATTCTGGTCTGTCTCTGGGCAGTTTTACACAGCAACATGGGTGCAGTTTTAATGAAACCTATTGAGGGAGCTGAGGTCCTAGTCCAGAATATACAAGGTGATTAGGATGGTTACTTTCTAGAGAATTCTTTGCAAAGGAAGGCTTATGGTTCAAATCAATTTGAAATACATAAAGGAAACATGGATCTTTAAGACTACCCTCAGCTATAAACTCAGAGCACTGCTGTAAACCCCAGGTTCTGTAAAGACATATGCTTGATTCATTACAAGGACACTGAATGTCAGCTCAGCAGTTTATTTACCAGATACCGCCAGTGTGGGCATGGGGAAATGGAATTTTGCACTTTTACTGACAACATTCTGGAACACAACTAAACATTATCACATGTGGTTTTCTTTCACAGGGAGTTTGAAAACACTCCCCTATGTTTTTACTAAGGTCCTTATTCTGAAAAGGTAGGAAAGTGATTTCCATGTGCACCATTTGCTTAATCCAGTGCCAGTGTAAAAAATCAAGGCTTTACGGGTGGTATGGATTGTGAAGAGGAAAACAAAGCAAGTTCCTTTTGCACAGGAAGGACTGGTTTAACAGCATGAAGACAGTAGGTCTTCCCCATATAGGTCTGTCAGAGCTGGGACACTGCAATCCTTGACCCTTCAAACCTTCTCAAAGCCCTCCCAGCTTCAGGAGAGCCCTGAGTGTGCATAGGATTGTGTTCCCCTCTCCTGAAAGTACACACATATCATTCTCAAGGGAACTGCTTTTTGTGTTAATGATACCAGCGATGCTTTCACCTGAGCGGCTGTTGCAGGGTGAGATTCGGAGGTTGTACTCCGTATTCAACTCTGCATTGTTCCAGTGGCCATGGTACATTCTGGTACCAGTCTGTGCTGCACAGAGCAGCACAGTGAAGACTGTACAGCAGAAATGCTTTGGCATTTTACCTGAAGAGACATGGTGATGACTTATAGTACACCCTGAACAATTTTTCTTCTCTGTGCTTTATCTGGACCAATAAATGCTTATGCTTCTGGATGCAGGAGGAGCTGTTTGTTCTCCTCAGCTGACAACCCATTAAAAAGAAAATAAAGTAAACATATCAGAATTAGTCCCCTAAAGCTTCCATCAAGCCTTCTGCCATGAGCACTTTGCTGCTGTTTTTTGTTTTTTTTCCATTGCCAGCTTTTGGCACTCAGGGGCAATCTATCTTTGGGAGAGAGAATAGAATCACTCTCCTTCCCCAGGATGTATGACACAACAGCTAAAATTAGAGGCTATCCAGAGCAATATCAGAGGCTGCATAACAAATAGGTAGCCAAAATTTTTGAAAACAAATCTTCTTTGAGTGTCAAGTGGTACAATACCCTTAAGAAAAATTACGAAACCTTACAGAAAACAATTATGAAACAACTAATTAAAAGTTTTTCCTTACCCCTTGCAGTAGAGATCAGTTTAAATACTGAACCTGTGGCAGTTTCTCAGAGGAAATACCTGAATTTTGATGATATGTCCTAAAAACAGCATTCAGGATTTCTTGTTCGCCGTCAGAAGGTAAAGAAGAAAGAATCATCACCAGGACAAAAAGAAATCCACAAGGCACCATTTCATCTGAATTTTTCTATAAGGACTGTCAAGCACTGGGCTTTAGGACCTACTGAAAAGGCAAACTCTTAACAGCTTTCAGGCAAGCCCTTGTTTTCACCTGATCACTACCAGTTCTGACCTTTTAAATCTGCTGCTGCTAAGGGAGAATCTGGTCTTTACAGAAAAGCTGTTCTGTATTCCATTCATAGACAATGGAGAACTTAACTATATTTACTGGTATTTAACATATGGAGCATATTTGCCTGGAAGGTAGATGAAATCTGCATTTAAGATCAAATCAATTTGAATTTAAGGTCACATTTGCAGACATCAATGTTCCGTAAAGTCAAAGGAGAGCTTAATTCAACTGTTCTTTTCTCTGTCAATCAACTGCGTGGTTTCACACAGTGGAGTTGTGCAAGCCTTCCCCCTGCAAGGAATCCTTGCACACACAAACATTCAGACAAGAAGCTTCAGCAGAACTGGGATCTTCCTCACCTGAGTGGAGCTGTGAGTGTTCAGGTCCAAGGCAAGCTTCCTGTTCTTTATTCTTACTCCCACAAGCAGTGCTGGTCAAACTGCCAAGACTCCTCACGCAAACATCTTACCTGCTTAAAGGGAGGCTCTCAGGACCAAACCTCTTTTCTTCCGATGAGATGTATCCAATTTGGCACATCTAATTCATGTGCTTCCAGGACTAAATGGAGAAAATAGGCTGATGTGATTTCAAGGTGAAAGTGTGTGTATCTTCATTCATAAGCAAGTGCTGCTACTTCAAAGTGGAAGAGATTTGCAGGAATCAATGATCTGCAATATCTTTTTGCTTAAAGTGTAATTGCCATCTAAGAGCATTGAGGGATTTTGCTACTGCAGAGGTCTGGGAAACGCAAGCCCAAAATACAACTTTCTGGTTGGGAGATTTCTAATATTGGAACATTGTCTTTGAATGCTACTAACCCACAGCCTTTTCCCCTGGAAATTTAAACAGCAGAGGAGAGAATAGGAGCTGCTGTTGATTTCTCCTGCTTTCCCTGAGAATGTCTGATACAGCAGGTCTGAAAATGGCATTTATGTTCTTAATGAAAAGATTTTTGTCTTTATTTTTAAATTAAAATATTGATTACTTAGCCTTGATGAAATAATGAATAGTCATAGTCAAAGTGCAGTGAAAAAAAAAGCAGTATTAATTGCTCCCTCGTGGTATAAAAGAAGATTTTATTTCATTTTTTAACATAATGGAAACAGCAGAAAAATTGTGCAGAAAGTGGGGGATATTCAGAAATGCTTATTTAATGGATTTTTAATTGACATTATTCACAGCCCACCTGGGATGGTCAATTGAAATACATCTAGCAGCATTTTCTGTTCTTATGAATTTGTCAGCTATTTAGCAAATGAGTTTGAATGATAAAATAGAACAGGAAAAAATGGGCTGTTATCACAAGCCCATTGCTAACAGATTTCAGGAAAAGTTAACAGAAGTATTTCTGGTTGCTGTTATTTCGACTTAGGTAAATACATGGCAAACTGTAAATGTCTCCGTATTTCATGTTGGTTTGTTAAGGTTTTTTACTAGATAAAATAACTTTTTATATAAGGGAAATTCCTGTTTGAACACATTTTGGTAAGATGTCTTGATAAACATTTTTGAAAACCAATGATATTTTCAAATAATATTTGGAGGAAATAAAGAGAAGATAAATTTTGAAAGGAAAGGGAGGAATATTTTTTTTCTGTGTGATATGCCATGTATTTGTAAATACATGGCATATCATACAGATGTAAAGCCAAGCCTTCTTCATTCCTGGGTTGCCATATCTTTCACAAAAGGATTCCACTTCTATTCACAGTAGCCATTCCTAAGCTAGCATTCATAAGAAATCTTCTCTCATATTGCTGAGTTGACAATCCACTCCTCACTTAGCTGTGGCTCTGGGATTTGAATCTCTGCTCCCATGCAGACTCTCAGGACAAATTCACCTCTGATGTAAATGTGCTCATTCCATTGAAGTCAGATGAGTTGCTTTCTCTTGCACCAAGGCTTAATTTGATCCTCGATGTTTAGATCACTAAGCTATCCCCTCTGGCCTAGCAATTCTCCCATTGAAAGATTACCTTCTGACTGTAAATGCCAATAGTCTTTTTACTCTGGAAGCTGAAGAAGTAGTAAGTGCATGTAAAGGTTTCATGAAGTGCTTCACATGTGAAGAGATGGCCTAGTGCATCCCGGAAGTGTTTCTTACCCTTCAAATGAGGAAAAGGAAGTCTGGGTGAATGAAAGATGACTGCGTTTTTGTGACTGCTATATCAAAACCAAAAGAGTTTGGGTCTTCAGAGATGAGGAGGATCATTGTAACTCATTTCCCTCCAGGACTCATTCAGCCCTGAATCAACAGAGCTTGTAGCGCTCTGACATGCAGATCAACCTGAGGGGGAAGAGAGAAAGAAGGCTGTAATTGTGCCAATTAATCTGGAAAGGCATCTAAAGAACAGTGTGTTTAAAGAAAGCCTGGTAATGATCTTGGTTAGATTAGAGTAAATCTAGAGTAATGTCACTGAAATCAAAATATCATCCTGTACTTGCTGGTTATAACCTGGATCAGAATTTGGCTTGGAATTGATTGCTCATCCTGGACCAGCACCTCTCAAAGGAGAATATAGGTGGTTGTAATTATTACAAAATATTAAATAAAATAGAAAATATTTTCAGTTCCATCATTAGAAAACCCAATAAATTTACAGTGTTGTTCTACTACTTTTGCTACAAAACCCACAATGTATTTTGAGCAGGGATTTTGTGTCATGCCTATCAGGGACAAAACAAGAACTGGTAATGTCTACAGGTCTGAGTAATAGGTTTATTCTAAGACCTGTTATATTCCACAGAGGACTCAGGACATCAGGAAGTCTTGGTAACATCTTGCCAAAGCAGAAGGAAGAACTGAGCCATCTATAATTTTGATGTAAATTACATTAAAATGTAATAAATCTGGGAAATAAGGAAAATGTAGAGCAGAGGTATGTTCTCCTTCCTAAGAAATGGGGGCATCTGTGGGTCCCAGGGAACTCTAGAGCTAGAAACAGTAGGAGCTGTCCTATGCTGCTCCCTTTGTCCATGTCCCCTGTCCTGCTGAGGCAGAAGCAGAGCCAACCTGTTTGCTGGCTCCTGCTATAAGAGGGGCTGCCAGCCAAGGAGAGAAGGATCCTTTGTGTGTACCTGCACACCGAGGAACACCAGCAGGTGCCTCTCGTCCTTCTAGTCCCACTTCTGGGATTTACTGGACATATTGGAAGACACATTGACAGTAAAGCCACTCAACACATAATTTAAATAATCCCCGATTAACTAGTGAAATTATAATTTTAGGAAGTATTGAGTAAATTGGAAAGTGTGGAGTTCCACTGAAACGTAATATTGATTTGATACCTTTTAATTTGTTAGAGATTGTAACAAGCAATTCTATTCACCTATTTACTCTTCCTGAGTTATTTACTATTGACCAGAAATGGGTCTGGATGAGAGCTGTTAATACAGAAGTGCCAGGATCTGCCCAGACCTGAGCGGAGGAATGAGTGGTTGGAGGTGAAACTAAAACAGATCTGAGTTGTAGTCAAAGCTGTTTAGTTCCATGTTTTCCAAGCCTCTCCATTCCCTAACTTACACGTTGCTGTTTCTTGGAATAGCCTCCACACATATGATTGTTAATGTGAAATGTAAATCAGCACACAGTGTCTTAGCCTGAGCCCCAAGACACTTCCAGCACTCTGGCAGCAATGATAGCCATTGATGGAAATGTTAAAAAAAGAAGGCAGAGCAACTAGCTTTTTTTTTTGCCTTTTTTTTTTTTTTCACTTATTTTGAAATGATAGTAAGCTTTTCAATCAGAGATTATGCTCTTTGCTGTAGTGAAAAGGTTTGTGAGTCCTAGCTTTTTGGCTGCCTTTGGCATGATCACTTGTATGGGTTCAATTGCTTTGTTGGTAAGGGTTTTAACACGAAGTGCTGTAATCAAAATTTTCCCTTCTCAGCATTGAGGATTAGTCCTAACTGTCCAAATCAAACCCTGCTGGAATGGTACAAGTCTTTTAGACTCAGGGCTGCTGCCGTTGTTTCTCTGATACTGCTAGACACAATGAAACATTAGGTCTGGATTTTAATCCACCTCTTTTCTTAGGAAGATGCAGTTGGGAGATTTAAGATCTGTAACTTCTGTTTCACATGAGCAATCTCACTGCAGATTAAAGACTAATCATAGAAGGATTTGGAGGATTGGGCCCTTTGATTTCTCTCCATGTTAAGGCTCCTTTATCTGGATCATCCCGTTGATTATCCTTCTCCATCTTTTGCATATGGCTTTAGAAGTAATTAGAAGGAAATAAGATTTTCTGACTTAAACTTAATCAGTAACGTGTACTTTGAAAAGTTACATTTTTACATGACAGGGAATGCATCGTCCAAAAGCAAATATCTCCAAGGTATTTCGACTCGCTTCTAACTGACAGCCTGACGTTATCACAACTGTGTGGCTGCTCTTTGTTCTGCCTCACAGACACTGTGAATGTTTGATAAATGTTACCTTTTTAATTCTTGATAACATTATGAAAATGTTAAGAAATGTTACAGCAGATAACCTTCCTAGACCAAACAGCAGCATTAACCGTGTGAAGTTAATAACTGACTACGGGACATTTACTTAATTTACCTTTAAAAAAAGTTTTGCTCACACTGCTCAAACTTTCCCTTCATTTTTATCTCCCTTTCTCCAAGGCCACAGATAAGATTTTTCTCTTACTTACTTGCAGGTCAGCTTGCCATGACACTCAGGTCTGCCTACAACCAAAACCAAATATTTATGGGTATGTGGGTATGAAACACCATAATGATAAATGTATGATAATACACCAGAATGAAAGATTTCAAGACAATAATGTTTGCTGTCTGAGCTGGACATTTACTTAGTCTGTGTAGACAGGAGCAGGTACTTTGATATAAATCAGATGAAGTGTTTTTGAATGAATAAGTCTATACTGTGAAGTATGGCTTCTGGACATATGGGCACACAGGTGTCATTTTGCAATGAAAGCTGCTAATGCTTTCTGTGCATGTCTAAAAACACTTTGTTTCAAGGTTGTGCTTCTGAGGATATAGCTCTGCAGGTTTCTTTTAAAGAATGAAGTGCTAAATAATGGATTAAAGGCTAAAAAAGGATTTGAAAGGTCTTCACCGTATTTTTAGCACATTTCAGTTATACTTTTTACTCCTTAGACACACACTTCCAGACTGTATTTAAATTTGAAGCATGTCATGACATTGCATATTCTTAGAGTGATCAGATAGACTTGGAAGATTTAATGTTTAACCTTCATCAATTATTACACAGAGCTCCTCACCTAAGTAAGCAGATGCTTGATTTTAAGTACTTAGGAGTCACACTACTTTTATTCTTAAACATTTTGCCAAATCAAGGACATAGCGGACTTGTATAAAATTCACCATAAGCCCTTCAAAAATATAAATATATGCTTTGTTTTATGGAGTTTAATGAAGAATGTATCTACCAGAGTGTTTAAATCAGAAGTTTTTGCTGCCTGAAAACCCAAGTCAAAAGCCTCTTCCTCACTTTTGTCATTAACAAGAACTCAAAACAGGTCCTTTCTCTGACTGCCTCTTTCAGGATTTAGCAGTAGGAACAGTAGCAAAGTCCATAATCAACAGCAAAAACTATGGGAGATTGATTAGCCCTAATTTTCTTTTTTGTTCCCTTTCTATCTTAAGACAAACCTTATTACACTAATTTTTCAGCTTGTTCTCTAAGTCCACTGCCATTCTTGAAGCATAATACAAATGACATCATCTCCTCTTTAAATTTTGTAAAGTTCAAAGTACAACAGAGGTGGAAGAGCAGAGGTTATTTTTTTTTTCCTAGCAATTATTTACTCTCAGTTACCACCAGGATTTGAAGGATTCTGTTACATTTACATTTCTTCAATGAAATAAAATTAGCGTTGCATTTCCAGTGTTGCAGTCCTTAACCTTTGCAGCTGTAGTTTCTTGATTTTTACTGGACAACATTGAAAATTCAACCTGAAACATGGAACTATATCCTTTTGTTTACAGAGTTCTGATTTACCTTGTATGTATTATTATGGCATCGCTGAAAATGTGCTTAACTGTGGTGACCTGTTACATCTGTCAAAGTGAACATCAAAAGACCATTTAATCACTTGCAGTGTTTTTTCCTTGCCTGGGCCAGTGTTTGTAAGGGTTGAGTTCTGCTAATGCATACTTCTGCCGGGAAGCTTCCCAAGGTGGGGCACAAGAGATGCTAAGTGGCAGAAGGAGGATGAGCAGATGCCATTAACATTTCCCCAGCAAGGTCAAATTTGATGTTTCCTTTGTTTGTAGTATCCAAATTAAGAAGATGCTTCTCTGCTCTGAGTGTTGCCTCTATGTAAACATACTCCTGGGTAATCTCAGGCTGGTCACTTCTCCTCACCATTAGCTACCCATTAAAAAGCTGATTGAACAGGGCCCAGCAAGGCTTACACAAAACGCTGACTATTTTCCAGGAAGACCAAATTTCTCATCAGATTCATCAACACTTCAGACTATCAATAAACGAAATAAAACATTCTTGTTCTGAAAGGCTATGATCACAGGAGAAACCTTTGCATTCTTTTTTTTTTTTTTTTTTAATAATTGAAAACATGTTGGGAGAAAAAAAGGTGTTATCTAGGTTTTTTTTCTTTTTTCTTTTTTTTTTCCTGAAGCCAGTATTACCAGCCATTTTACTTGTACTTTACTATTATTATCTAGGTGATGGCTGTGACATGTTGATCATATATGGCAGTGAGAAATTTGATTTCCCTCAACAGAAATGCTTCCAATTTTCCCTGAGCCATAATTTTATGTCCACAACAAAATAAAAGGGTCATTTTCCTTAAGATGAGGGAATTGAAATCTTTGATAAAAGCCATAGTAAATGTTGTACTTTTGATTGCGGAAACTGCGGTTTTCACAAACATCTCCCTGTCTGTTCTGTGTGTGTGTGTGCTTCTGGGTGAGAAAAGGAGAGAGAAAGGAGGCAAAGAGCAGCTGTTGGAAAGACTGAAGTTGTTTTAAGAAGTTCTGCAAACCTAAAAATTCTTCCTGAACACAACTGGGTATAGGACTCTAATTTTAGCTTTCATTCAATCCTACCTTTCAAAAATTACTCTACGTGAAGTCACACTTCACAGTCACCTGTTTTTATGTATGACGGCCTAATTTTCTTGTATGATTTTGAAAAATAGGTTTGGGAATTAATTTTTATAACTTAAATTGCAAAAATTTACATTTCTTAAGAGACTATAATCACAGTAGACCTGGAAAAAAAAAAGTAAATAAACCTTTTTTTTCCCTTAAAGAAGGATCTCTTCTATTGTTTGGGTTTTTGTCTGTGTTTGTTTGTTTATGGTTTTGTTTTGTTTTGGAGTTTTTTGGGGTTTCGTTTGTTTGTTTGGTTTTGGGTTTGGTTGGTTGGTTTTGGGGGGTTTTTAGGAGGGTTTTTTGTGTGGTTTTTTTTGTTCTGTTTGGTTTGGATTTTTTCATGGTTTTTGAAAGAGAATCTCTTATCCTTAAAGAATCCCGTAGCTAGGTTTATTAAATTTCCACTTCAGGGAAAATATAGGAACTATTGGCTGATGAGATTAAAATCTGCTTATTACTTATTCTTCTGTTTGAAAATTATTTAAATATATAATAGACATTTTAAAATGTTTGTTTTGTTCTGACTCTCTACAATAGCAAGTATGGAAGGTCTGGGAAGTTGACTAGGCAATCCACAGGCAGGGTTTTTCATTTAAATTGGTTTTGTTCAATAGTCAGAAAGAAATCTATGCTGAATCCTTGAATATTCAGGAAATCTTGAAAACTGACCTTTTGTTACTTTTCTGCATTGATCTTTTACAACCATAGTCCCATGTGTGAGTGTAATGCCTGTGATAATGTCTCACTAGAAGTTTTTGCCTCTATCAAACTACACTCTTTGATATCTCACTTCTACAAGATGAAAGACTCCCATAATTGGCCACATCTCAGTTTGGTTTGTGGAGTGGCAAGGGAATTGTGCCCAATCAAAGTTGTGTTTCCAGAATTTACAGTGAAGGAGACAAGGAGCTGGAGACAAAGCATGAATAGTCTTTTTCCTGTGAGTCTAATCTAAGTCTGGTACCTGGAGACAGACATAAAGAATAGTTGTTATTTTGACAGAAATACAGTATCAGGTAAATAAGAAGTTTGTACTTACTTTCATAGAAGTGAGACAGAGTTTACTCAGTTTGATGGCTTGATGGTTTTTCCTTGGCTGCATTTCTTCATACATGGCTTTTTTCCTAACTTTCCTTTGCTTATAAATAGGGAAATGTTGCAAGAACTCAGCACTTAAGGAATATGGGAGTGCAGAGTTTAATTAAGATGCTGAGCTGATCTTAACAGCAAAAGAGAATAGTGATTTAGAAGTGCCTTGCATGTTATGTATATATTGTTGACAACATCCAGAAGATGTGCATTTGACAGAAGAGTTAATCTTGTGATCTCTTTGCTTATTTCATCTGTACTCGAGAGAGGAGAGAGATGGAGGTCAGTTCAGATGCATGGGTTCTGATTGTTTCACCAGGGACATAAACAGGAGGCAGTAAGTTGTGAAACAAGGATAATATTGAAAAAAAAATCACAAGAGCTTTTTCTGAGACAGTAATTTTCCCAAAGCCAAGAAAAGTAGCTGTTCCCTTTTTACTTAGAAGGTATTTTTCATAAATACCATATTAATAAAACCATCATTCTAATATTTATTTTTAACCTCAGTGGATTAGATTGCAGCAAAAGGAAGGCCATGCCTTTTGCACAAATTGTGTTGGGAGGGCTTAGTTTACATGAGGAATTTTGCATTTTGTATTCTCTGTATGGTATATAAGAGACTAGACTGGACAAATTTTCTGAGGTTGCTGCTGATTTTTTTTTTTTTTGTTGAGGTACAGCGCAGAATTTTCCCTGTGCATGATATTCACAGGCAGAACTGGTGTCAAGGGAAGTATATCTTCAAACAAAAGGAGAACAAAAAGCCTTATGCACTTTGCTTAGAAGTGTTGGAAAAAAGTCACCCACAAAAGTGGAAAGAACACATACAATCAAAAGCAAGGTCTGCTTTCTGGTGGAGTGAGCGAGAGGTAGACAGATTTATTATGACGTTATGTCTCATCAGATAGAACCAGTTCTGTAGCATAAAAAGAACTTGAGAGACAGAAACAGACGCTAGAATGGGGTTTTCCTTTATCTTCCCAGAATAGACACACTTTTGTGTTCGCCTCTTTAATATTAATTGAGTAAATAGTATAAGAATTAAAAAGTTTGGCTCTGAGGTGACATTGATACCAGGAGTGACATTATTTGTGCATTTTGCTGTCCTCTCTCAGCGAAAGAAGAGCTCACACACACTGAAATTCCTGGACAGCCAGTACCTGATTTGATCTTGGAGGCTGAAAACCATGTTTTACGTGCACTGTGTTTTGCAAATCTTAATGAAGTGTTTGGAATTGGGAATTGGGGTTTATGGAACACTGGGAGCAATCATCCACTACAGCTGAGAACGGATGGTGGGAAATGGGATAGCAGAGAGGAGCTGTGTCTGGTGGGATGCTGAAATTACAAGACAAAAGGCACATGGGAGCTAGGTGTGCTTGGAAATCTTAGGGTACTTGGTTGTGCATAATACACACTCCTTATGCTCTTATTCCCAGAATTTCTCAAGGGAGGTTCCTCAGCATCTTTCATTGCTGTGTGAATGCAGAACCATTTTGGGGCAGCATGTAGCACTGTGCAGTTGTTCTCAGGACTGAGTGGGGCAGGTCCTGCCAAGAGCTGCATCTGAGCAATTCTGTTCACTCAGAGAACTCACACACCAGTAATTGAGACAGGAACCTGGACCAGCTCGAGTATGCAAATCAATAAACATGTTTGTGATCCTGTTGGCATCTGCCTCTTTAACAGAACATTTCCACATTGAACAATTTATTAGTTTCACCCAGCAGGCAAATTTTAAAGAAATAAACTGATTAATATGTACCTTATTAAATAATAACACTACTATTGCATATTCCTAATTCTCAAATTTATCACCCTAAATCACCTGAATTCCAGGTTTGTCTGACCAAATTCCCACAGCATTTAAGGAGGAAAATTTCAGGCAGCAAATGTTTTTAAAAGGGCATTGTTGCTTTAAATAAAACTGGGATGTAAATAACTGGTATTCAAAATAACTGGTAGTCAAAATGGGATAAAATCCATTGAAAACAGAGTCTGAATTGAAAAGGTAAGAAACTGACATTCTGGGAAAGTAAAAACCATTTTGATATATGCTCATGCGAAAAATACTTGTGAAAGTGCTGGTTTACTGTACTTGAGTGCACATTCTATACATGTCTGTAAAGGAAGGTAAAAAATATTTGCCATTGTCCATAACATTTGCCTGTTATTTTCCTTAGGGAATCTTCATTCTCTAATCCTCGATTGTTACTATTAGACTAAGATTATTTGTCCTTCCTTTTCCTTTCCTTTATATTTCCCTGGGTCTCTACAGATTTAGAATTTGTTAGATCTCACTTTATCTCTCAGATACTTTTTCCATCATCAAAAGTGCTATTTCTTAAGGATCAAATCCACACCTACGTGGTGATAATTTGATAATGAGGAGACATAGATGATGCCGCCTTACTAACATCTGTAGATATCTTCAAGTTTTCAAGAATGGTAGAAAATTAAGTCCTGAAAATCAAACAGAATATGCAAAATTAAGACCCACCCAACAGGGTTGTTTATGAAAATTTATGTCTGACTAAAATATAGATCATCCAAGCCAGAATCAGGGAACAAAACTGTTCCTATTTTATGCTCAGTTCTTCCAGATATATTTCCTAGTGGGCAGTTTCACAGTATGGGATAATGTTACTAAAACATATTTCTTTTAGCAGCCAAGTGAATCAGTGAAACAAAACACATTGGCAAATGAGAAACAAATCATGAGGCAGACGAGAGGTGCCCTGAGCAATGGTGGGGAAGTAGTTGGCACAGCCAAGGTAAGAATCGAGCACGTCTCAGAGCACATTTGAATAACTGGGGCAAAGTTTATTGCAGATATCTTCCAGGGGTGTCCTTTGCTGCAGCAGAGTGCTCCATCTGTGACACTGGCCCAGTGCAGGAAATTGCATTGCACATCCATGTAAAATCCATGTGAATTATTTCCTACCATATCTGTGAGGTCACTAAGCCCTGTCTGCTGATGGAGCAGTGTCATTGGGATATAGGGGAGGAGAAACTTTAACTCCATAGCAGTAGCAATGTTACAGCTCTCTTTGTGTCCTTCTAGAATATTGTAGACTCTATACTCTTTCTTATCTATTTTAAATAGTGTAAAATTTGGTACTTTTTGTAAGAATAAGGCTTTATTTCTTTCATTATTTTAATTGATATCTCCATGTTTCTTCTCTGTCACCTCATCCAGATATATCTCATAATCCTATATCAGATCTGGTGAAATATTACTGTGTAGCTGTACTGTAGACTGCAGATAGAGATGGAGCAGTTGGGGCAAGTAAAATGTTAAATTATTGCTTAAGGAGCACAGACTGATAGTCCCACCATCAGGGATGTAGGTACAAAGCCTCGTTCAAGAGACAAGTCTGATTGCTTATTCCTCAACGTATTAGAAGAGAAATTCCTAAATTCACAGTTAGAGGCTGACAATTCCAAAGCTCAAGCAGAGTCCTCTACCTTTTCTTTTTGATGGGTAACAGGCCTCACTGACTATTATTAGAAGTGATTTGGCACTTCGACATGCAATAGGCATAGAGTGAGATTTTTCAAAACCATTACACATCTAATTTACATTGACTGAAAATCCCATGAGGCATCTAAATACCTCTGGACAACCTTACTGTGCCAATTCATAAAACTCACTTATCTTCCTCTTTCTCACATTGAGTAAATTCCTGATTTTTACCACATGAATAATTATAAATTCTTGTTCCCTTGATTAGGATGCGAAGTTTACATGTAAACAATTTTCAACTACTATGGGATATCTTTGTAAGCAATGCTTTTTTTTTTTTTTTTTTTCTTTTTTTTTTTTTTTCTTTTTTTGTCTTTTTTTTTTTTGAATATTGGATGCAGTTCTCTGCAGTGCTGCTGAGCCTGCGGATCAGATTCAGAGAAGGGCAGTGTGATGCAACAAGCTGAATTTCGTGACTGACCTTCAGCCTTCCCCCTCCGTGGCAATATACAGCTTTCTGTTCTGCTAAGTGAAAGTCAGAAACAGGGGCCAACTGAAAAGTAATTCTTTTCACTCTTTTGCAGAAACAACAAAAAGGTTGCTCCTGTAGATGAGAAATTCTTCTGCTCATCTCTGCTGGAGACTGAATTGTTTATTGTATTGACTGCCCATCATTGTGGGCTGGGTTTTAGCAGATATGACAATTTATCTGTATCAAGGATGAGGGGGATGCTGTTGTGATACATTAAATACCTTTGCAATCTTTTTTTCTTTTTTTCTATCTTTCTTTCTCTCTCTCTCTTATTTTTTTTAAGCACTAAATCTCACCATGACTATATCCTGCAGTGGAAAATTACTACCATTCAGAAATGTGCCTTGCTGCATTACAGTTATATATTTGAAGACTCAAAGCTCTATCTGCAGCACAAAGGCAGGCTCAACAAATGACTTAGCATCTTTGGTCCTTTATCACAACACTTTATGGCAGCATTTTCTGCTTGGTATGAGTCAAGGTATACTTGTGAAATTAGTATTTTTTTGCTCCTTATTTTATATAACAATTATGCATTTTCATTAAAATGTCATGTCATTAATATCCATCTGAATTTTTTTCTAGTAGGATCAGAATCACTCTATGAATGAATGAATGAATGAATGCTTTTACAGCACCAGATGACAAAATTTGCAATGACCTATCTCTTTATCAAAATGATTTTATTGGATGATATTTAAAATGAGACATTATTTTTAGACCAAATTTAGAGAGACACACTCCTTCTCAGCTCTGTGTCTAAGATACAGAAGGTAAGAGGATCCTGCTACACCTACCCTTTTGGGGGGTTGATTTTTAAGAATTTCTCTTTCAATATGCACTTGGATCCACATTAGAAACAGTCAGAGGCTTTTAAGGGGAGAAAATCTCAGGACAGTGTACAGAATCAGAGCCAGGGTCATGACCTTGACTATTGATCCAGCCTCTCTTATTTCCACAGCTTGCTGAGGCTTGTTCTTCCAACCTGCTGGTGTACATTAGAGCAGAAATCCATAACATGGCCATGTTCATCCAAGCACAGGAAGAAACTAAATTAAATGTTAAAAAACAATCTGAGGCTGGAGTTGGAGACAATTCATCATGATCCCAGACGTCAGGCAGGTAGGATGACCAAGAGTTCCTCAGCCAATAGACCCCAAACAGAATATGGAGGGTCCTCACTGCCTCATTTGTCAGGTACAGAGCAGATAGTCGGAAAAACACTGAGGGAAAAAAAGTATGCCGAAGGTCAGCGGTTTAATTCCCAACCATGCATAAATATTCATCTTTTGGAATGCAATCTGTAATTGAGGTTTAGGGGAGAAAGGGAGGGCGATAAAAAAATATCTGACATTAATAAATTAGCAGTCAAAACTAAAAGAAAATAAAATTTAGCATGGAAGTAGAGTAGTAAAAATTGAGGTCCAACTGAGTTCTTATAATTCTGGAACAAGGTATAGGAGAAGAATTTGGCTACAGACTGGAGTAACCTATTAAAATCAGTAGTCTGTCTCTTTCACTTTTGAAGGTTACGTCTGTGGACTGCTAACCTTCCTTCTTGAGGTTTATAGCTGTATGATCTGTGATGCATAGAATGGAGAATAAAGGAAAGATTGTGCAGGCTGTTTGAACTGTTTAGAAACTTCTCTTGGCTTCTTCTCAAACTGTTATTTGCACTGGACACAGAACATGTCCCTTATGTACTCAGCCGAAGCATGTGACCTAAAGAATCCATCTCAGGTGGCAGTATTTTCTTTTGGGAACTACAGAACATACACACCTTGACAACACTGTGCAAATACTGTAGTGATTGAAAATATTCACAAACCCCAATATAGTCTGTATGGGTGCTGTTCAAAATCACCTGGCTGGTGAGAAAGAAGACAGTTTTTTTCACATGAATTAATTTTCCTATTGTGATTGAATTGTGTTCTCTCTCAAAACATTGATAAGCAGGTATCTGAGCTGAAAATAGTCTTCTGCCCTTCAATTTTATTCCTAAGTTACGTTACACTATTTGTGCGTTATCAGCATGTGCTGTTAAACCTCATCATGCTGAATGCCAATCTGATGAAACATAATAAGACATAACACAGTTTGACAGCTAATATTTAAAGAAGAAATCTTATCTCTCACTATCTAAATAGCAAAGGGCTCCCATTCAGACACTTAGAGATTCTTAGTGGATATCTTGAGAGAACAGTTAACCTGAGCTTTCTCAGAATGGTTCCCCAATATAGACAACAGCTTTGTGTGTGTGTGAGCTTAAAACACAGGGCCCTCTCACAGATTGGTAAATTCACACCGAACAATTCCTGAACTTCCTTTTTAATCTGTAGTGCTCTAAGCAAGAGAATCTAGGAAATAGGGGTGAACTGCTGGAATTTTGTTCACTAGACCTCTCTTACCAAATATGCTGCAATATCCAATTGAGATAATGTATTTTACCAGGCCAATGAAAAATGAAGTAATTTCCAGTTAAAAAATGTGAGAAAGACATTACACTTCAGGTGTAGGAGTTTGTTGAACATAAATTCCTGCATGCTGTACATCACAAATTGCTCTTTTTTCTTGTCTGTCTCTTTTCAGTTAGCCCAGTGTGATTATAATTTCATTTTCCTGCATTATTATTACTTTCCATTCACACAGGCTTAATAGAGTACTTGAAGACCTACATTGGTAGAAGATCTGTACTCTGCTGTTGAAAATTTTTACTTTGCCATCTTTTTCAAGTATGGATGGGCTCTTACTTTAATCCATCATTAGCCTGATTTTTACCAACAAAAACTAACTTGGAATTAATACTGTTAACTTAGAATAATTTCAAAATAAAGGAAAAATATGGATACCTATGAATAAATATTGGGGCAAAAATACCATATGTTGAGCACTTGATATTAAAGCATCTCAGCTTTACCTCTTTGGGAAATTTGACTGAGTTGCATGATAACTTTATAAATTGTAAAACCCTTTGAAATTATTCAGGTTGAAAGGAATTTCACTAGTAGTGAAAAGATCCATCTGCTTCCGAAAACATTTTCTTTTCTTTTCTGAAAATTCAGGATCAACTTTATATCTGGCAAAATCAAGCCAATTTTGTTGTGTGTACATCTGCTGCACTGAATTGCAGAAATACCCATGATCCAGCCTGCCTAGCCTCTGTGATAATCTCTGTCCAGATGATGAGTTGTGTGTGTTCAGAACCCCACTCTGAGAGATGGTGTCAGCACACACCTCCTGATAATGCCTCCTGCCCTCACCTGTCCTCACCTGTGCACACACCTGTCCTTGCCAGCACCCACACAAATACAGCATCAGATAAACTCGAATCCTCTGAAAGAGCTGAAACAAAATGCAAAGGCTTTCTCAATTTGTCCAGGCAGGAACTGTTCTTAAGGCAGTTCTGTAGCGTTCTAACAAAGGGGTACTTCCCGATTGTGCTGATAATGCTCCATGGCTGTTCCCTGGAAACCTTACTCATGGCAATATTTAACTTTCTAGTTTCCCAATAATCAAATAACAGAAAACCACACCAGCAGGGTATGGAATATTCCATCAGGGAAAGTCAGGCAAATGTTGTCAAATTCAGCAACAATGAAATATTAATTTCCCATAACACATTAGCAGCTTGAATCTACATACATGTTTGTGTTGTGTTAATGATTTAGTGTGTTTGAGTGAGCAAAAAGAGACAAAATAAAGGAGAAATGTGTCAGAAGTTATGGCATTGAGAATCCACTTAATAACATGACCTAATAAACTAATTTTTTAAAAAAATCAGAAGCACATGCTCCTGAGAAACTTAATGTTATAGGGCAACCCTAGAGAGTCTAGGAAGGCAAAAACACCAAGGCAGCCATTTTGCACTGATTTTGTAGTCACTGTTAAATCGTATGAATCTGCATTTTAGTGCCTTGAACTAACGTTTACCAAACCTTAATCCAAAAGATTTTGCAAAGTTGTCTACACAACTTTAGAGTTACTTCATCTGTGAG
Source organism: Bombycilla garrulus (assembly GCA_013400315.1). Taxonomy (NCBI): domain Eukaryota; kingdom Metazoa; phylum Chordata; class Aves; order Passeriformes; family Bombycillidae; genus Bombycilla; species Bombycilla garrulus. The sequence continues at coordinate 1,221,651 of VXBU01018423.1, read as the reverse complement.
TGCTTTCAATAGACTGGATGTGATCGTACATATTGTTTCACCCTGAAATGAGAAAATAATACATGAATGAAACAAGCGTTTTTTAGCTAAATGTAAGCTGAACTAGACTGTATCTTTTACTGCATTACATAAAGACTCATGAACATTGTTATTTAACCATATAGATTTCTGAAATGCCATTAAAAAAAGCATTTTCCCCTTTCACTTGGAATTGGTATTCTTAACTTTTATACCCAGTTAACATCTTAAAGAACAGATTTGAAAACAGTTTTGTGGTACAGTAGTTAGAATGAGAATCTCTGAGGTTATGTAATTTTAATTGTTTGCTTAACTTAGCTGTGAAATTTGACTCACCCTTTTTATTTAACTTGAGCCCACACTTCCTCTTCAAAATACATCCGTGCAGTTCCCCACTGCTTAGGTAATAGGCAAGAGTGTGGCTGATAATTTGTTTCACTGGAATCCTTGTATTTTATTTCTGGCATGAAGGAAAGTGACATTGGTATTTAGTTGTGCAGCAATGGAAACAGAACAGGGTTTAAAAGAAAGAACTTAATTCATCATGGTGTCTTTATGGACTGTAATCCAATAGAACTCTATAATATTCTGCAGTGAAAAAAGTACCATCAAAAGTAACATTTGAATCTTTTTTAGTAGTACTACACAGTTACGATTGTCTTTTTTTAAGACATCACAGAGGACTTAAAGGACTATGACAGATAAATGCAGTCTTTAAAGCTACTCATACATTCTTAATGGACAGCCTGTTAATTTGAGGTCTAGGTCAAGAATTTGAATGCCATTCACTAAACACCTCTTTGTCAACAAAAGCTAGTTTTCCCTTAGGGTAAATTGTAACTCATTAATTGTAATTAAATTAAACATATGCGACAACTAGAAAACCCAGGGTGCATTCTGTGAGGAACATCATCCTAGCAGTCCATGGCTGAGTGCTGGGATTTTCAGGGGTTCTGCAACTGAGGAGATAATATGTCTTTAGCTAAATAACACTTTGAATAAAGAGGACAAGTCTAAACATCTTACCCAATTTTTTTCTTTTCGTTAGATAGTAAATATAAAAAAATCTTAACATTAAATATCATGTGGGGGGTTTTGCAAGTTTAAGGCAATAGACATGACATTCAAGATATTTTGCATCCTGTATATCAACCATAAGAAAATATAATTTTAAGCTTGTATTTATGTTTACGGCATCAATTAAACTATGTTAACAGCAAAGACCTTTGTATTTGGAAGCTGTGTATAATCCATCCTCAGATTCTAAGTTGAATCAGTTTGGTTGTCAAAGATGAGTCCCTAACGGGCAATGGTCCACATCACAAAGCCATCAGGTAATTGCCACTATTTGGCATATTTGGCAGTTCCTATTAGGTGAGGCCCAGGCCTGAGCTCGTACACTGAAGCGTTACATCACAGCAGATTGGAGACAACAAAACAACAATTGGGATGAAAAAGATATACTGGTTTGGAAATGGTGTTTTTCAGTCAAAATGTGGAAGCAGATTTTCTTCAAGAGATTTAGAGGTTTTTGGCATTTTTCAATCAAAATGTGGAAGCAGATTTTCTTCAGGAGATTTAGAGATTTTTGTCACTTTTCTGCATGGTGAAGATTTCTGTTTTTATCTAAACTGAAGTAATTGGCTTTAAGGGGTTTTAGCATTTTCATTTTTACAAAAACTATATTTTTCCAATTTATTTGCCATAATTATTATAAATTCATTAAATGCTTCACGTATTTTTGGGATAAATAATATTATTATTAGAATATTTAGTCTGCTTTCATGTGAAAAAATATAATTGGCTGAGAAACAGTGTGCTGAAGTCTGATCCATGAGGAGAGAGCGAGCTCTGGTGCATACAGATGCTGCCACTGCATTTGTGATCTGAACAGTAAGTGGCTAACTTGAAGACTGAGGACGTTCAGGAACAGTAGATAACTGACCTTGTATTTTTGTTCAGCTATGTGCTTATAAAAATTCAGTTAACATGCTCTCTGCAGTTTCCTAGCTGCAACTCTGTTGGGAGCACGTCTCTATTTAAAACACATGTGTTGTTTAGCATCACTATTTGTATCAAAATCCCCACTGTGAATAGTCAAGTGACAAATATTAAAGTGGGGAACCATGTATAAACAGGAGTGCTAGCCCCTTTGAACGTGTTTGGAAAATGTTAAATGGAGTGTAGGTGGAAGATATACCTCATGGAGGGAAAGGTATACATCATCTCTCTCCTATGTTATTTACTCAGGAGAAACATAATAACATGGTTTTATTAAACACCCTGGTATTGCAGATATATGAGCTCTACATGAAAACTAATCATGAACTCCTGTATCTAAGGCTTCTTTCACATTACTGACTGTGCAATCCAAGGTTCTCTCTCACTTTGTTTATGGATCTACTCATGAGGAGAAGAGCATCTCATCAGCAGCAAACATCCCATGGTCAGGGGTTCTGACTCAGAGAGGCAGTTTCACTAACAGATGGCCAGCACTGTAAGAAGTTTGAATCTCTCCCTGCTGTACAAAATGCAAGCTACTGTGCAACTGATATGATCACATGAGAAATGCAAACTCCCAAAGAAGGCTGAAAAGCAGAGGGAAACAGGAAGGTAAGTATCAGGTTTGCTTCCTTCGCTGGTACTTGAAACACAATCTTGAGAAGAAGCCGTTGCCTGGGAGCTAAGCAAGCCTTGATGTGAATGCTGGCCCTGTCACAACTTACTCCTGAGGACTGGAAATTAATAAACCTATAGAGCACAGGGAGCATCTTTTTCCTACTTCAGGTTACAATGTAGCTATGCTTAGATAATACAGGAGTAATGAAGGGTAGGAATTACTGTTTTAGTTGACAGAACTTTGTCCAGCTTTCATTCAGCTCCTTTAATACAGCTTGGCATGAATCCTTGTTTCTTCATGTCTTCTCTTTCTGTTTACTTCCTTTGGAGAGCTTGCCCTATCAAAAACTTTTGGAGAAATGGCTGTTTAAGCTAAGAAAGCCTCTGTTTTACAAATAGCAGAATGGAAGCTGTATGGGGTTATATACACACTGGTCTCGAACACAGCCTGTGAAATTCTTTGCTGTGCCCTTGCTGCGATGAGCTCTTCCTTCCCTTTCTCTATTAACAATCATTGTGCTCAAGTCTCTGGCCTGTCTGATGCAGTGTATTTGTGTGACAGAATGATGATCAGGAGGTGGCATACCTGTTTTGCTTTCCAAGGTATTGTAGACTCCTCATCACTCAATGTGTGGAGTGCACTCCTGCTTGCTTTGTCCCCTGGGGAGTTTTCCTATCTGGTTTACTGCATATGGAAAGAAATTGCTTTCTGAGTCCTGATATTCATACATCCAGTCACCTCCTGTCTGGCTACCAAAACCTGAGAGAGAATGCCCTTTCCCCCCACTCAGCTTGTTAAATTTTCTATTTAAATCCATAATTTGGAAATTTTTTAGGCGCAATATGTAGTGTGAGGCTTTGCCATGACACTTGGCCCTGTCAGATAAGTGTAGAAGATGCTTTTCATACCTCAGCAGGTACCAATCTTCTCTTCTGGAGGCTGGCTGAACTGAGCAGGTTATGCCATTTTCTGACCATGGACAGACACAGTCTTGAAACTGCCCGTCCATTTTCCAAAACCTCAAGGTTTACACTCATGTTTAGCACTGTGGCCATGGTCCTTGACCACAGCTCCTTATCTACCCAGGTGGCCACAGGCCACTCAATCACATTGACCTTTGTTACTGAAAATGACCTTTACTCATTCAGTTGGGACACATTACAAAATTTAGGTTTTGAATCCCATTGGTTCTGTTTTTATTGAAGTTGCAAGAAAAGAAAAAAAATACCTTACTGGTTTTAGTCTATGTGGTCACCTCAAAAAAAAAAAAAAACCACCCTTTTTTTTTACTTCTGCAAAATACTAGGCATCCCATAGCAAGTATCATGTCATTTGTAATTATACCATGATGACAGTGATCACAGTTTTACCACTGTGGTCACAAGAAAATAATGGAGGTTCAGTAAGTGCAAGCAAAATACCCCTTGCTGTCACCCTTGAGGGGCTGCTTGTGACCAGAATCTAAAGTCAGGAAGGGCTGCAGTGAAGGAGTGGTCACAGCCTCCTCCCATCATCCCGGGTTCATCAAAACCTCCCTTCCCACCCACACTAAATGTGGGCATGGGACAACAGTTCCACTGCTTCTGGTTTCATTAAATACTCTATAAAAATCTTCCATAATGTGAAGAACAGGAAATCATGGCTAAAGCTAGTAAAAGAAAATAGTTCACACTGAGAGAAAGCACTGATGTAAGTAATACATCTTACTCATGGGTTGATGTTAGCTTGCTTGGGGGTGTTGAATTTCTGGCTGTCTGGCTGTGTGATTGGCATTGTTAAGACCTGTCATCTATTTATGATTTGATGAATTAAGCGAGTGCTCTAGTTCTCCATAAAATGAAGTTTTATGCAGATACATCAGTCCCATGGCACATCATTGCTAGGTTTCTTCCCAAGTGCAAGCCTCTACTGTCCAAAATACTAGATCAGATGTTACTGAAAACACTTTTCAATTGGAAAAAAAGGTAGTAGGTCACTTCTATGTCTGTAATAATTCTGAGTAGCTATTTTTAACTAATGGTATTAATATTTCCTTTTCTGGGTCAGGAATTGATAATATTTTTCTGTGTGGATATTTGTGTATATCTCTATTAGACCACTTCTAACGTCAAGAATCTTCATGTTTCTTATCTATTTCAGACAAAACTAATATTCTTTTCTACTTTCTTAGTTTACTATTGAGTGATACCAACTAAGAGATAAGAGTATGGGAAAGGAAATTCTTTCTGAATGTGCCAGTAGAATATTAACAGCCATCTTCAGCCATTTTTATAACAGTTTTGCAACAGCTGCTCATAATGTCCCACAATGATGACAAACAGTGATTTAAAAAGTTTTCATTCTTAAGGAAGGTATAACAGAAAGTCTTGCCTCATGAAGGCAATGCACAGGATTAAATATTCCTTGCTGGCACAGCCAGACTTGCTGCATGCTCATTGGCCTCTGTTGACAGAGCTGGTGCCATCCGCACTAACACACTTCTACATTTCAAATGTTTTCAAAACACTAATTTTTTTAAAGAAAAATTTAAAAAACCCAAACAAAACCAGTCATTAAAGTTGGCTATGTTGCCACTCTTACAAACAGATGGTTTCCCTGGTGAATGGGCTGTTGGGTGTTTACCAGCACATGGTGCCGACACACTGTGGGGACACAGCCATGGCCCACGATCATGCTGAAGCCCATGGCTACCCTGAGCATGCCAAGAGGCCCTGTGGGCCACCTCGGGACTCTTCAGGCACAGCAGGGCCATTGTGCCAGGTGGCACTGAGGTCACAATCCTGCTCCTGCAGACCTTGTTAGGAATTGCCAATGAGCTAATGAGCTCCACAGGTGTTCCCCATCAGTGTTGATGAGGCTCTCAGGTGGATTAAATTAGGACCTGGCAGTGCGGTCTGGGGCTTTGTGTGCTCCTCAGGCTGCTGAAATGCATGTGGGCAGAGGTGCTGTTGTCCTGCTAGAGTAGTGCTGACACAGATTTGGGGAGCTGGCTTGTGCTCTGGAGGAATGCTCTGTGAATGCAGCCACCTCATGTGACAGGGCTGCTGCAGCTGCGTGGGGCTGGCCTCAGAGGGTCCCAGAGTGAGGGGTGGCTGCAGTGCTCTGACGTGAAGAAGCCAAATGTCTTGCTAAGGAGGGCTGCACAAGCCCAGCTTTTCCTGGCTGTTTCTGCCAGGCATGAGGCTGCATGATGGCTGAGGCTCTTCATCTGGCTCTGAGACCACCATGACTGAAGTGAGCAGCAACCTCTTGTCTCCTCCATCCTCCAGACAGAGCTCTCTCTTGTGTAGCTTATCAGCTTAGTGACCATAATGACTCTGGGACAGAAAAGGAGTACTTCAAGGAGCTGTACTGACAAAGGAGGCTGGCTAAAAGGCAGCATATGCCTTTCCATGGCGTACTGCATAAGGACACTTGAAAGCCAGAGTGGTGTGCGGTGTCTTCTGGGCTGCATGAGGACAGCGGCTGAGACACAGGTAAGAGAACTGCTGGGTGCTGTGGGTGCTCACCCCTGATTTGGTTTGTATAATTGAATCCTCCTGGACTGAAGGAGTGTGCAGCTCCATGATGAAAAATAGTGAGGCAATTGATGACAGAAAATATTTAAGAATACAGAAAATGTAGTGGAAATACAGGGAACAGGACTCTGTTGACACATCCTGGCTGCAGTACCCTTCTCCTGCTTTGGTTTCTTCCTTTTATATTCTTGGATGTTTCTTATGAACAGTAAAGGCTCAGGAATTCTGAAGCAATGGAGTGTAATTAAAGTAAGGCATTTCACCTGTTGCTAGAGTTCTTGTTTGCTGTAAACTCAGGAGACAAATATTAAAAAACCTGATCTTCTTAAGGGTTAATGCTATAGTACAGATTAAGGGATAAGATATTAAACAGCAGAGTTATTAACTGTTTTGCATCTGGTTTTACAAATGAAGATGGTGGAGATTTACTTAAACTGCATGAGATGTTTAAGGCTAACAGATGAAGAATTAGGAAGTGTGCAAATTAACACGAGTGATGATTAAGAAAAGCTTACAGGCTCTAAATCCTATTAATGTTTTTGACAAATGACAAGTGATACAAGAAGGATATGCATAAATGTGGTTTGAAGGGGTGAGGAAGACCTTGGAAACAGGCAAAGCTCTGCCTCTTGAAACAGGTGGAGCAAGGACTACTTGGTTTGATTTTGGGCTCTGAACATCATTGCAAAGATAAAATTAACTTTAACAAACTGCCAGCTCTTTAGATATCTCTAATTTACCCTCTTTCTGTCATCTATGAGCTCTGAATTTGTTCAGTACATGTCTAGCACTGGTTGCACAGTATTGAGAAGCACTCTGGCCTGCAGGTTGTTACCTGTTTAATGAAGACTGCACAAGTCAGACTTGAAAAGTAAACCTGAGTTTTCTGGTTTCTACATAACAAATAGACTTTATCCTGGCACTCCATTAGTACTTCAGCTGCAAGAAGGGGGGCTTTTTATTGTGGGTATATTGGGTTTTGAGGAAATGGTTACTGTCAGTGTAAAATATAAAACTATGGCAGAAGTTTTACAGAATTAGCAGAAATACAAAGATTTCTATGTTTGAAAGTTATACTTTTACCTCTTGAGCTAAAAGCATCTTAGTACCTGAGAATTCTTACAATTATTTGGGTAACAGTTACCTTGTCTTTTTTCTGGGACCTGCTCTATCACTTCTGGGAAGAAAAACAAAAGAAGGCTGACCCATACAGAAGTCCTCAAGAGTGGGGGGGGAATGCTAAAAGGAGTGTGTTTGAAATCAAACAAAAAATAGAAAGGCTGAAAGAAAAGGGTTTTTGGGAGTTTTGGGGGAGGAAGAAGGGCAAGTACGTGTGCTTAGAGAGATAAAAAGGCTGAAATAAAGGAAAGGAGAAAAGAAGAAAGTATGTGGTAAGAAAAATTTTATCTATACCCCACCAAGCCTGGAGTTAAAAGACAGTGAAGGTAAGAGGGGCTGCTGCAAGTAGGGAGCTGCAAGTATTTTGAAGGAAGTGGGAAGGAGATGGTGCCACTATAATGCTGGCTAGCACTGGTTGGAAAATCTTGCTGAGAAGAGGGAAAGGGGGAAGCCCCATGGCAGGGCTGGAGATGCAGTAAATTCTGGATTATTGGATCCTATTTGGGTGAAAGAATAAACACTGCCAAGGCAAGGTGAAATTCTGAGGGAAGAGGAGAGGTTGTGGCCACCCTCCTCTATCCTTATGCAAAGGAAAGTGGAGTAAAATGGCAAACCTGGTTTTCATGATGGTTTCTTTCTCTACTCCATTTCAAGTCTGGATAGTCTGCCTTTTTTGGTAAGGGTCCAGGGATTGCATTGGCTTCTTTCTGTTCTTTTCTTAGTCATAAGTGTGTTTACTCAGACTTCTTCATTTTGCTTAGTGCCCCCATGATCCCTGAAGAGTCTTCTTGCATCTGTGAAAGTGCAAAGTGAATCCAATTTGTGTGAGCCATCAAGGGTGTTATCCTCTTGTAGCTTTCATTTGGAAACTTCTGCTTACTCTTCTTTTCGCACCCAAAATACTACTACAGGGCTATTGAATACTGTAAAAAATGTTAGAGCTTATGCACCCTTTGATTACAAGAAGTAAAATTTGAAAACCAAAGTGATTTTTAGCGAATTCTCAAAACTTTTTGAGGCAATGTTAAGTACTACTATTATCAATGTATTTTAACAGTGAGAACTGGAGAAAAAAAACTTCTTTTCCCCCTGTATAACCTAACTTGAGAGCAAAGTCTGCCCAGGGAATCCTGGCTCACAGTTGTGATTAGAGGGAGTTTTTTTTCTTGAGACACCATTGGAAGGGTTGCTTCACTTCTGAAGATGATCAGGTATGTGTCAGAAGTGAAGTGATGCTTTTCTGAAATTGTATTTTTGGTAAATCTTCCATTTTTCTACAGAAATTGCATTTAAGGTTTATTAATCCAGCCTCTCCAGATACTGCCTCTTCTCATGTCTTTGATGCATGAACTGGGAAGCAGAATTACTGTAACTGAGGTTCTTACACAGTCTTATGCTGCATACTCTGAAAAGTAACTCTGATGGCGTTGTTAATTTGCAGAGATAATACCTTCAAGAGAACTTTTTGCTGAAATGGTGACTGAGTTCTTTGTTGATACAAAGAGTTGGACTCTTTTTAGATCTGATCCAAGAGCTAATACTCTGCTTTTTCTTTTTTCTAGATATAGGTGACACTTCATCTTACTGCACTACACTTAAGTTACTACATCTCATGGAATGTTTTAAAATTACTATTTTATCAGAAAATGTGGTTTACCAGGAAACTACACAACAGTGAAGTGTTATCACCCTAAGCCACATGTATATTTGCAGACCATATGTGTATCCAATGATTGAGCACAGGCTCTCAGTATTGCCTTTGATACTTTGATAACCTTGATATTTGAATGGTATTCAAATTTTTGACCATGCTAAGGGCTTTTTTTCCAAAATTAGCAATACTTTGCCAAATATGCAGAGTGAGAGAGGACTGGGGGAAATGGAATTGTGCTCTGTGTGTGCTGATTTAGCTGTATAAACATGAGAAGCTTTCCCCATCTGCAAGGGGCACCACTTAGTGATGCCTCCTGTTCTGTGAGCTGGCACAGGGCAGAGGGTGGCTTCCAGGCTGAGCAGCAGGAGGTGGATGAGGTATCCCAGAGGGTATCAGGGTTCACATTTTAACATAAGGCTGGTGCCGAATCGCTCTGCCTCCTGTTCAGAGTTACAGCACAGAGATCCTGGCAGCAATCAGAACATGGAGATGATCTATGAATCTGAGGTTGTTACTGTGGCAAAGTGAATATTACCTCATGGCAGTGAGCTGCTAACTTGCACCACACTGTCTTAAGGGCTATAAATGATTTTTTTAGCTTTTGAGATTGAAGGAGAAGTTTAACTGTTGGGCCAAGTTTCAAAATACAGCATTAGGGGGAGATGTACTGTGAATGTAAAATCCTTTCAAGAAAGGAAATTTCAAACAAAAAATTTTCCATAAAAATTGATTTGAAGAGTGCAAAGGAAGCTTGAAGAGAAATTGTAATTGAGTTTGACTATGTCATGGCTCAGGCTTGTTACTAAAACGATTGCAGGAGCTGGAATATGTTAAAAAGCTGAGGCAAAAATTCTGAAAGCTTCTCTAAAAAGGACGATTAAAACTTAAAGGCAATGTACAGTACAAGTAAGTTTGTTTAAGTTCACTACAATAAAATAGTAGTGATACAACTTAACAACAGGGTTTTTTTAATGTACTAGAACAGATAACACATACAGGAGCACCCCTGTTTTAATTTTAAGTGGTGCTCCCTCTCTGGTGCGGCAATCGTGGCGTCACCAAAGACCAGAGACCAGTAATGAATGTGTCGCACTCAAAGATCCCTCCAGGGTTCTGATTCAATCTTTTGAGTTATAGGATCAGGACAAAATGAACTATTTTTCAGGCTTGTAAATATGTGACAAATGACAGCGCAGGAACTATTGATTCCAATCACACTGATACAATGTTTCATAGTCAGGACAGACCCGCTTTACAAATTACTTGCAAGTTGAAGAGCAAAGCCATACATAACATGCTTCAAACCGTATCAATCTTCTAGGGTGTTTCTGTCACTAGTTGCCTTCAGATTTGAATAAAGTGCCCGAAATTGAAATGTGTGTTTTAAATATTTTTCCGGATTAAGTCAGTGCTTTGACTTGAAGCAGAATCAGAAAGTAAAACTTGGGCCTCTGTTGCAGGATTTGGGCTCAGGTACCACAGTGAACACGTGCTGTCATTTATCTAATGCTGACAATGTTTAAATAGCCTGTAAATGTGAATAATGGGCTCTCCTCTCTGTAGAGATTGTTACTGCAATTATTGCAGTACAAGAAACATCTAAAGATGAGTCTAGGGCATGTCAACTGACTCTGAGGAGCAAGTTAAATTTTTGGGCAATTTCTTTAAACAGTGGGCACGATTAGAAAATGTGATTGAATTTTCTTTCTGTTTCTAAAGCCAAGATTATAATGGGATGTAATTGTGATAAAACACTTGATTATGGATATTTAAGATTGCAGGCTGATAGATTATTGTTACCATCTTGGTAAAGAGAGTCAATGGTGAACAAAGAAACTCATGTTGCATGCACATGTTGAATACACAGTTTTCTTTTGGAAGATGCTCAGAGGGGCCAACTGCATGTGGCAAGTTAGTATTGTTAGTTCATGTATTAATGAAAGCTGCCTGGATGCTGTGCTAATGAAGGAAATATATGACCTGTACCAAATGGAAAAAAAAATCTCAAGTCCAGTGCCTGTTGTATAAAAATAGCTTTCTTGGTGGTAACTATTTGTTACAGCTAGGGACCCACACTATTGATAATGCTTGAAATCTCCCTCGGCCATTCAGCAAAGTCAAATGAAAGCTGAAAATAGAACACTTATTTTATGTGGGGATAAAATTACTGGAAGTTTATGGAAGTTATTTGATTAACTGGCAATAAATGGCTTACAATATTTTTTAGTGGGATGTGAATAAATAGCTTCACTTGAGGAGAGCCCCTGATCAATGATAGTCATCTTCATAGGTACAGCAGGAAGGAAATTAAAAGAAATATCCATGTTTCTAATGAACTATCATAGTACACTTCTGGTTACAGAAAGGGACACATTAATATGAGCTATGAAACCATTATTTTTGTTTCCTGGCTCACTACTATAATCCAGAATTCAGTCCTAGTTCACCATACTTATCACATACCTTAAAGGAGTCCTGTGTGATGATTTATTATAGACCTTTTTCCCTGCTGCTTCAAGGAATAAGCCATCTGTGTACCATAAAGGTATTATAAAAAGCTTTACAGTGCTGTCTGTGAAGCAGATCTGGGCAGCCAATATAAAGAGCAGCTCTTGGTTTAGAAGGTACTTCTACCACTGTGAGCTCTCTGGCCCAGCTGGGATTCAGTTCCATCCTTTGCTTCATTTGCTTTCCCCTCCTTACTTCTAATCTATTTTTCTTCTCCATTAAAGTGTGATAAACCAAAAAGCAAGAGATTAGGGAAATAGTCATGCTATGACCAACCTCTCATTAGAAAGTCAAGCTTCTGGCAGGGCTGTAATTAATTAGTGTTTTGTCTGACCACATAACTATATCAAACCTTATTATTGGCTCAGTCCACTCAAGCCAGGTCAAGCTTCAACTACTGACCCCACTAAGTGCAATCCTGGTCAGGAAGCTATTTTAACTGCAGCATGCTTCTAAATCTAGGCTGTACTTTTCTGCATTTGGCTGTGCAGGCTGCAGTTACAACCCATTCAATCCACAAAGAGTTTGGTTCTGTCAAGCTAGGCTTGCAGTTTCCCAAACGAATTTTTCCTAAAGCTGGAATCCTTTTTTTT